>JAYJMJ010273346.1:0-12576 GCA_036873875.1 Laminaria ephemera | reverse complement strand
CGTCGACTCGCATCGAATTGTGCTTACCCACGCTATAAAGCGCTCTCGGCAGTTGGTGTCTCTGAAAAAGAAATCTCCATACCGAGATTCGAACCCCTGACTCCAACCTTAATATTAATAGTCTTCGAGGTTAACCACTTTTGACCACCGGGGCGACCGGCCCCATATCACTAGGTACGCTCCAGTGCCTCACAGTATACAGTATGATACGTCATGCCCACAGTAGTACTGCTGTACTGGCCCAGGTACTGCACTGCAGTGACGACCTGTGATTACACTGTAATGGTTGTACTCGGACGTGGCGTTCGGACTGCTTGCTGTAGACACACATGCTTGTATATACCTACTCCCCTTCTCCTATTTAAACGCCGTTCCACACATACCAGGTACCAGTTACATACCAGGTACCAGGTACCCGGTACCTGGTATGATACAACACCCCGGTATATGCAGGGCATGATAATCGCAGCAACACCGGGTACCTGGTATGATACAACACACCGGTATATGCAGGGCACGATAATCGCAGCAACACCGCACCAAGGGAAACCCCGAAACCCTTGGGCTGCGCGCTGGCAGCCTCAGCCAGCAGAGATTATACCGACTGCGTCAGCAGCCAGTACCAATTAGGTCAAAATACTGGACTGCATCAGCAGTGCAATGGGTTCGAGCGACGCGAGTAACGCCGAGCGTTGCTCGCCCCCCCCCCCTCCCCCCCTGGCGAGGAGGCCCCACTGGAAGCGCCGCCGGAGGCAAACACGTACCAAGGTACGCGATTTCCCATCACAATCGGGGTTCAATATCGTATTGGCCAGCGGTGGTTGCGGGCAACGACACAGGAAGGACCGGAGAAAGGATAACAAGAAAACAACGTACTTCGCATGGCACTTGTGGCGATGAAAGAGACGATCTTCATTGCTGTTGTTGTGTTCGCTCTCTCCTCCTTCCTCCTGGAAGTCATTTTTAAGGTTTTCCCTCATATAAAATGGCAAGTTTCTTTAGCGTAGATAATTTCGAATATCAAATCTGCCGGCAACATATATACTGGAAGGCTCAATCAGTAGATAGTTACTGTGCCAGTGGGCAGCCCTACGAAATCCCGTACAAGCCGTAAAACGGAGCAAAGAGCGTTACGAATAATAGCCCTAATCGCCACAACTGCTGACATATTTTGGTACAGTATCAGGTTCCTGGTACTACTTACTGCTGCTGACAACTGTCGGTACGAGTATCACATCATAAGGCTCTCACGAAGTCTTGTGCAAGGCACAAAAAACATTTGTTCGTTTCCTCACCAGGGTACTGGGCTTCACCTGCAGGATGATAATCTCACAATCTCGGCCTTCGTGGGCGGGTGAGATGAAAAGGCGTGTGTTTACCTACTAGTACTAAAGGTCGCGTCAGACATCTGACGAAACAGCAGTAAACCGCAATACTGCTCGCCAGTCGCACGGCGACAGCAGCAGGTGCCTTGAAGGGCAGAGGGAGGGGACGTTTAGAGCTACAGCCGTTTAGAGCCACAGCCACACCGCAAACTTAACGAGCCACATTTGACCTTTTTTCCACATGTGGAATCACAGCATCACATCACATCAACATTGCTTTATCGACAATATACCTGGTATACGATACGAGCGCCCTCGATGTCTCTCATCGGCTCGTGCAATGCAACTAGTGCACACGACATTTCATTATCTCGCTATCGCTATGTCTCCATGCAACTATTATTAATAATAGTGTACCTGGTACACGATATTTCGTTATCTGGTTATCTGTCGATGCTTTGCGCTTTGGGGACAACCTGCCCTCAAAAGCCCCCCACATGCCCAGTCTGTGCTTCAAAATACAGGACATTCGTCGGCAGCACTCTTGTCATTGCCGCAGCCATTCTTCGTATAGTTCCACAGCCGATGTCGAAATAAAAAGGAGGACCGCTTCCACCCGGCCTGCGTCCTGTGCGCGCAATGCGCTGGCAACGTCGTCTGGCTTCGTATGTACGAGCCCTAACCACGAGGAATGGCGCCGCCGCGCGCGGCGCGATGCGAAATGCGGGGAAGTGAGTGAGTTGTTGTCTAAAACCCGGGAAAAACATACCTGAACTAATCCACGGTGCGCGACCTCCAGCTCCGATTTGGATCTTCGTGTGGCTTCAAGCTCGGCCTTGAGCGAGCGAAGAGCACCGACGGCCTCCTTCAAAGACATAGACGTCCACAGCACCAATGATCAGAGGGAGAGAGAGTCAAGGGCTCAAGGGGGGCTGAACGGAGGACGACCCAAAAAATCGCTCCGAAATATACCCTCCGCAGATATTTTATGCTTGTCATGTGCAAACCCTTCGTATCGTGCTCTAAAAGGGTTCGTATAGATGTAAGCGTTTTTACTCTCATTTTAAAATCGATTATAAAGACCGCCACTGTCCCCTGCCCCCTGATATCAGATCCGGAAACCGTTTTGTCGATTCGGAAACCGCTGTCGTCTTGATTTTATTCACGTTTGGAATCTGCAGCAGCAGGGTACCAGGCAGGCAGTCTGCATAGCTGCATTGCACAGCCCTTGCCTTGTGAGGGTCACCCGTACACCGTCAAGCTCGCAAGACGCAAGACTAGGAGCTTGCGTAAATGCTGCTGGAGTTTCCGAACATCACCGCGTTCTGCGCCCACTGCTCAGCTTCGAGCTGTTTCGAAAGATCATCTGCTGCATGCACTCTGCCACTGCGTGCAACTCAATTATATCCCGAACGATGCTGGTCAAGAAAGGTGAGCGCCGGCACCGGATAAGAGAGGCATCGGCGCTCGACGCGGAAGTCGCAGCACGCGTGCGACAGCCATTGTAGGTACTACAGTAGTTTCTGTGACACAGCGGTGGTGGGCCTGGACCTCGGGGCGTACAGTTGCGAAAAAATGCCTGCACGTCCCTGGTAGCGTGCAGTGGGGCAATCGGCCAAGCAAGCTCATGAAAAGAAACAAGGAGCTTGTGTTCATTTTTAGAAGATCTATCCACAGCGGAGTGACAGCACCGCCGCACCAAAGCAGCAGGGTAGCTCCACTGGAGGTTCGAATCAGTCAGCCACAACGCGCGCGTGTACATGAGCAGTTCATGGAAATCTGTGGAACGATCGATCTGTGGGCGGGCACGGATGTCCTAGAGATCCGGTGCCAGGGCGAAAAGCTTAGCATCGGTGCTGCCTCGAAAGTTTTCGCAATGCACTCTCTGACGTAGCGAGATGCACTCGTTTTTTTTAAAGCCTTTTTTGCGATCGCGAGGTATCCCAGATCCCGGTGTATCAGATCGGCATTCGGCCGGTACCAGCGTGGTATTCATTGCGCGCCCGTCCACGTGAGCTCTCTGAGCGATGCGGGCGGGGGCCAACGTGCTGCTTCCACTCGTCCTGCGGCGCTATGATACGAGTATGATATCTAGTCGTGAGAAGCGCCGTTATACGCAACAGAATTATGTGTCAAAGCTATTAATAGGCTAGTGCTGTGTACTACGAACGGTATTCCAGGGATATATCCCACCCGTCGTCAAGGATACTTTCTTCACTGGGCAATTTTTCCGGCACAACACGAAACGCGAAACCGCAACCGTCGCTATATCTTTGCATTGTATTGCGTGACGTGCACTGCTGTATCTTTGTCATGCGATGTGCTTGTGGGCCGAGGGACGAGCCCAACGCTGTTCGTAGATTCGGGTTCGAACGGCTCGACAGAGTTGTTTCGTCGCACATACAGGCGATAGGTTGTATGCTTGTTATTATCCAGCGGGAACACAGATCTAGTATAAAGAGAAGGAAGAGAAGGGGTGAGGTCCTCGCTTGCTCGCACCCTCGGATAGAAACAAAGATTCACCACACTGCTTCCCAAGGTGACTGTACTCCCTACATCAGTTATAACCGTCACTGCTGGTAGACTCAAACCAACACTCTCCTTGATTCTTCACAGCAGTGACGGAACCACCAGGAAAGTCCTCCGTCCAACATTTAATCTAAAAACCAACTACCAGGTGCGGTGTACAGAAATAAATCCAGCTTCCGGGGCGAAAACCTCCTGCAACAACCCCAAACCATTGAATCCACAACGGTACGCATATGAGACGATGGCCACAACAAGCAAGGAATTGTCCCAAGAAAAAAGCCCTAATCACCCGTGTCCCTCAAAGTAGCGTAGGGTGTCTTCCTGATACAGATATATTGTCCCCAATAGACATAAAATAAGGCCCACATCGTCTCGCGCTAAAATATCCTCAACTCTTTATGTTGGCTACTTACGTTACTCATACCCTCAAAACGAAATATCCATCCGTAATTGCGAAGACTCTTGCGTCCTCCCCGGCGATCCTCTATCCCGCACGCTGCCTTCTCTTTTGCTGTGCACGGTGCTTGCCGCGTCTTATCGGACAACCCCTACGAGTTACCCCTTGATTTTCTACCTTTCTCGTTACGTCGTGCGATTTGTCATTGGCGCGGTGGGAGTCGTTAGCATCACTCACAACGACAGGAGCGTTCCCTGCACTGCTAGGCCTAGACCCGTAAACCTGGGATAGGTTACCACAATTCTAGAAAAGCATCGACCTCTTTGACTGCTGTAACGATACTACAATCTCTCCTTCGCCCTCAGTGAATCCGTGGCTCCTTTCCAAAAGAAAAACGGTAAGCGAAAACAGGTTGTAACAAAACCTCTGGTACACGTGCCACATTGCATAGCCTCAACCGAATGATAATCTCGCCGGACCGGAACACGACTGCGATATTATCGACGCCTGCGATTTCGAGACTCCTGCGGTCAGCAACGCGGACTGATCCCTCGCGCTTCCGATAGTTCGTCATACCTGTCGACGAGAATGTCATGTGAGTGGACGCCCCACTGTCGCCAACCCAAGCCTCATTCCCAGTTTGCTGTGACATTCTTTGAACCTCACTACTCTATGACTTTCCTGTTATCTGATCTGCCATGAATGTTGAGTGTAACTGCCTGATCTTGTTCAAGATCCGCGTTTCTCGAATGCTAGCGCAGCCTCCTGCTTCGCCGCCTGCTTCACGGATGGGCAAACTTATGCCCCGTGCCCGAGTCCTCCGCGCCCTTCGCAGAGCTTCTCTTCACAGTTTGATCTGAAGTGTCCTTTCTTCCCACATCTCCACCAATTCGGCTTCTTCCAGTCAGCGGATTCCGAGCTCTCCTCTCTGTCTGCACTTGTGCTATCGTACGTTTTCCTGCTCTTGGACAGATGGTCTTTGCCGCTCCGCCCGCGGCCTCGACCCCCACCGAAGCCGTTCATTTCATTCCTTTCGCCACAACCCGCGCGTCCTCCGGCATTACTACCGAACAGAGAGTTGTATGGCGCTCTATCTTTCTGACTCTTACTGTAGGAACATGCGTAAACCGTTCGCGTGTCGTACGCGTGGTCTCCTCCCTCCCAAGATCCGTCTTTTCAGCCAGTTGCCGGAATTCGACCTCATACTCAGCATGCAGAGCGTCAAAGAAACACGTGTAGAGCATTGGGTCGTCAACCGTCAAACCGATCGCACGCATTGCCGTTGCCATGTCTTCGAGCTCTCCTAACGCCATCAAAGGGTTCTGACAAGCTGCGATTTTGAACGAATGCATCTTCCGATAACTCCGTTCTTTCCCCTTATGTTTAAGGCCCGTACCACTCGAGAGAGTAGTCCACGCCTCTTTCGGCATCTTACACCAATGGAGATTGCACGATCCCCACTTGACCGAAGCGCTGACACCAAAAACATCCAGGCCGCTGGTTGTCGGTCTGTGTCTTCCTCATCATATCCTGCCACCAATAGTCCCCTTCTGTCCAGATTTAGACCCCAACTGGCACTTCTGCGGCTTCTTTTAAAGCACAACCGAAGTTGTAATGGTTGGCGTAGTACATAGCATCTCGTGTCCGAAATTGGAAGTCCTCCTGGTTTCTATCGAACGTCAGAACCGGGCACTTCGCAGTGTTATCACAGAACAACACTTGACGAATGTTCTGTCTAGTCTGGCTGGAGTGGACTCACCCGCGGGGTTCGCACCCCTACCATGACCGTTCGCTCTTGGTTGCCTCTCCAGGCCAACCTCCCCGGGTAGAGCTCGTACTCGATGTCCAACTTGCTCTCCCAAGTTTTTCGTACGAGTACAACAAATCCTCGCGAAATTCTTGCCCTCGAGGCAGGCGAAGCCCCTTCGGGGCGCTTCTTGAAGGCGGCGCTCTCCTCGGCGCTACCGGACTCCTTCTGCTCTCTTTGGCCTTGACTCTGCATCATCGTGGCCACCGTCTTCGTAAGCTTGTCCATCATTCCTGTGGACTCACTTCGCATAATGCTAAGCTCATCGTCTAGCCTTGGCATCCTGTCGTCGTCGCGCTTTCCACCGGCCGACGATTTGGAAACCATATCTCTGATTTTATATGCTTGATATTTTCCAGCGGGAACACAGATCGAGGGTCTCTTACGAGAAGGAGGAGAAGGAGTGAGATCTTCGCTTGCTCGTACCCTGATAGAAACAAATATGCATCACAATGCCTCCCAAGATTACTGAACTCCCTACATCACTTGTAACCGTCACTGCTGGTAGGCTCAAATCAACAGGAGGACCGCCCCGTCAGCGAAAACAGCCCCAGAGTGGTGATATCCCGTGCATGTCACCCACTCTGCGTTTCTTTCTCTGGCAGTAAGTAAAAACTATCCATGTATACGTTCTTAGGAAATATCGCCTGATTTCCTTTTCATGAACTATGCACACTCAAATATATTTTTAAAAAATGCGCATGGTATTTTCTGGGCATGGGTTGGGTGTATGGAGTGTCAACTCATCTTCCTGTTTGTTTCTTAGTTCGAAGAAAAAGCGGGGGCTTGCTAATTAATCTCTCTCGAGCCGCAGACTGCTCTTGCTGAGGCCTTCCCTCAAGTCGGTGATAGACACTGTCTTAAACGTTTCTCGATCTCCGACTTCGAGGATCCGTTTGCATCTTGTCGACAGTTCTTGTTTTCACATAGTACGGGATGAAAGGGTGGAAACACCTCCCGCTGTCGGTGCTACACCCCTCCTTTTAATTACGGTATTTTTCCTTCCGTAGGTTGGCTCGTGATAGTTGTCGATCTCTGTACCGGAAAATACTCTCTATCCCGTACTTCAGTTCCTTCCCAGAGTCCCATCGACTCTACATCTCATCCACCACTGGCTGTCAACCCCTTCCGAGATGCCTGAAGCCGATTCTACGTCCGCCGACCGACATTGATCCACAAGTTTTTCCAAATTCTCGACCAACGCACACAAGCGGACGGCAGCTACAAATATCCCGTTGCGTGAGTTCCTAGCGACAGCCATGCCATTATAATAACAACACACTGCCACATTTTCGTGGTGGTCGTGGTGAGGTTTTCCTTCCTCCTCGTCTCCCGCCCCCCCAGAGTTCTCGCCGCCGATAGACTCCCCGTATCCACAGTCGACGTGACCGATCCCCCTTCCTGCTCCCTGATGCGCAATGGTGTCCAGAGCCATGTCATGCCACTGCAGGGACTGATTTTTTGAGCCCAAACTTTTCTCACAGACGCCCCCCCCCAGCTGAAGAGCCACTCACTAACTTTGAACCCGATGTAAATTTTACAGTATTACTTGTGTGAGAACTAGCCCATGGGATCGTGTGATCGGGCTTAGCAATTTTGTTTTTCTTTAAGTAGGTTATTGGGTGAGATATGGAGCTCCCCCGTCTAGGTTCTGGATCTCGGAAAAAAATGGTTGGGTGTCGAACTTTTGCTTCTGTGGGTCAACATGCCTCAGAAACGGGTAACGATGTGTTTTTTGGCCAATCGCCTGGCGCCTGGGGTGTGTCTTGACTTGATTCCAGGCTGTACCCGTTTTTGGCTCCAAACGAAGCGGGTGTACCCTTTTTTGGTTATTTCCCCTTTTTTGTTTGTTTGTTTTTGCTGTACTTGACTCTTTTTGGGGCCCGTGTACAGTGCAACGACCGCAAAAACGGCGATATCATAAAGTTTAGGTGTTACCCCTACTGTAGCGCCCGTCTTCAGCGAAAGCGGGCCGGGCGGGGCGAAATCTCCTGCTTGTGGGATGGGAAAAGGGACCGCGTTCGACATCACCAAACCCTGCTTGCCGCTTAGCAACTTCATGCCATTGCCGTCGATACACCGGCCAATTGTAGAGGATGGTGGCCTCCACGACGGCGTCCATTGCTTGCCCCTCCTCGTCATCCCCGCCGCCCCCCACGCCACGCGGCTTTGCGACCTTGGCCGCGACGACGTGTAGTTCGGAGCGCTCCTCCTGGTCCCCGTACGTATACCTCCTGGTCACCTTTTGATGCGGCAAATGTAACTACAGCTTATCCATTCATCTCGTTGATGCTGAGACAAATGGGCCATCTTCATGCGGACATGGTCAATACGGAATATGGCCAGCTCGTCCGAGCACGCGGCCAAGAGACAACCATGGCCGCGGCCATCGGCCGTGCGCTCGGCGCCTTCGTATAAGACGATATTGGCCCGCGCGACCAACTTGACGCCTTCCTTCTCCGAGGAGTTGGTGAGCTCGTCAGAAAAATACGCCGACAAAGGACACAATCCGAAAACCACGCCATCCAGCTTCTGGACGGTAGTGATCACGTTGGCCACAGCCGCTTCGAGATCGGCCATAGTAAGGCATGGGAGACTTACGACACTCGAAACTCCATAATGGATTTGCCGATGGCGAGTTACAAACAGAGACGCAAAACGAGATAGACCCGGAGACCCAGGTCTGTACCGAGCGCTATTAATAGGGATCGAGGTCGAACGACTGAGCAGGATCCAGTCAGGCTCTTGTTTACTTTCTTCGTTTGCATAAGAAAAGCAAAGGCTTGGTGATTTGATATCTCTGAACCTTCGAACTGCTCTTGATGAGGCCTTCCCTCTAGTCGGGGACAGGGGATTGTTTTTAACTTTTCTCAGTCTCCGACTTCGAGGATCCCGGGGAGCTTCTCTAGCTATGTCGAAATTTATCAATAATAAGACGTTGCCGACGGATCATCCAGGTATTTCAGTATGGGCACGCCACCGCCCATACAGGCGGCGACAGGCGGTGGCGGGACCTGTTGCCACACCCTAGTACACCTATGCCTGGTGGTTCTTTTGGTGCGGGAGAGCGACTGAAAATATTTCAGATATTGTTACGTACGTACTAACGTTACGTCGGCGGCTGATGTCGTTATGTTTCATCAATCATCCTTCGCGTTAAATTCAAGGCTTTTCACGGTGAGTTTTTTTCTTACGGTGCGGTGGGGTGCGGTTCGGTGCGGTTTTACCGCACCGCACCGCACCGCACCGCACAGTAGGATTCTAAAAACAAAACGCAACGAACCGCACCGTACGATTCTAGAAAAAAAAATCCGCACCGAAGCGGTTCGACTCTCACAAAAAATGAAAAACGTGAAAAAGCAAGGGGGGGCTTTAAAATCAAGTAGTTTGCTACCGTGCAGGTAGGGTGCGGTTCGGTTTTTACCGGTTTTTGCCGAACCGCATCGCACCGCACATCCTGAAAATCAAAACTAAAATCCGCACCGCACTGCACCGCACCGCACCGTATGATTCCCATATATTAAAATCCGCACCGCACTGCACCGCACCGTAGGATTCTGCAAGTAGAAAAACCGCGCCGAGGTTTGGTTCTACACCGTGAAAAGTCTTGGTTAAATCGACTATTAACAAAAGCTCTGCACGTTATACGCGTATACACTTACTTACAATGCATGTATTGACCTTCAGAGGGGCTGGCTGTATCTTAACGGATATTTAGACTTGCCACTCTCCTGGCGGTTGCGCTGAGTCTAGAATCCCCGCTGTTACTACTCTTTACTGTCTACACAACTTAGTTTTTCTGAGTCTTCTCCGTCGCCGAACGTGCCAGAGCGCGAGTTGGCGAAGTCCGATGACAATCGACGACGCACGCTACGGTATCGTAGGTGTGCATCGATTTTTTTCTTGGGCTCCTCAATTCAGGAGCTCTAACAGCCCACCCCGACGCTGACTTGTACGCTTAACCCGATCAACAATCCCATGGCCTAGGCACGTAACGAAGAACTTAGTAAAAACACAAATGACATTCCAACGATATTAGGTAGTTTGTTCGTTTGTTAGTTGAGGAGTCCCGCCAGTCAGACAAAAAATAGGCAAAAAGCGTTACCTGTATCGCAGCGCGCGTCCGGCGAGCAGTGGGAACGCGAAAGCCTGAACCCTCTGCGCGGTGAAAATGAAGGCAAGCACCAGGGGGACAGGGGACGACATCCGTGACCACGTCTCGCCCAACAAGCCGCTGAAGGCAGAACCTTCCACAAGTGGAGCTGGGAAGTAATAGCAATGACAAGAATAACTAGGACCCACGTCGTTTCGGTTGTCACGCTACGAATACAACAGGTCGCCCGTTAAGGCCGCGGGTCGGATGTTTTGTGGCGCCGAGGTGTGTTTCGTACTTGGGAAGGTCCTCCGATTTTAAGTTGATCATCGAGTCACTGGAATCCAAAAAAAAGAGTTTGGTGAGAGTCCCGCGCACGAGCGGTAAAACATGAATCACTCAGGTTAAACACACAGCTGACTAGACGTAGATTTCAGGCCATGCCAAAGGCGAGGTCACGTGGCATAGTAATATCAGGTTGTCCGTTAACGACGCGGGTCGAAGCAGGGAAGTTTTGTGGTGGTGCCGAGGCGTGTTTCATATTTGGGGAGGCCCTCCGGTTTTAAGTTGATAATCAAGTTACGCGGTTTCCAAAAAATATGATTTTGGTGACAGTCCCGCGCACGAACAGTATAGCATGAAACACACAGCTCAAACACACAACTTATTAATAGTAGACGTAGATTACAGGCCATGCCAGAAGCGAGTTCACGTGGCATCGAAAATGACTTCTACATGTTCCAGGGGCGACCAAGACGTGACACTGATACCATTCCACCATCACACCAGGCGACAAATCCCCCCCCTACCTGACCTGTTAGTTCTCCAGAAGCTCTATTGCGGGGGAACATAGTAATCAGGACCTAATATGGTTAGTAAAACCGGTGGAATATAGGTTTTTGTGTATATAGTGGGTCCTGATTACTATGGTCCTCCGTAGTAGGTCTCTCGAACGGTGCTTGGGTATCACCAATAGTTCCACCTATCGATTACGGCTTTCTGAAAAGACTAAAACCCCAATCGCCACAAAACCTAAACAGCCATGTGACCATTTCCGCCCACCGACGATGGACGATTTCAGCGTAGCACTCCTCTCAACACACCACCTAAATGACGGTGTTCGGTTTCGCGGCCTTTTGGTCGCTGATGTGGCTTTGGGGCAGACGCGTGCCACGGGAGGGATAGCACCTACATTCTCTATACCCTACCTAAAAAACCGATTTTGAGAAAAATCGCAAGTTAACGATTTTGAGAAAAATCGCAAGTTATGTCCGATGCACAATCTCATGCGCTACTAGGTACATGACGAAACCAATTAGGGTGTTTGCGATTTCCAAACTCTGTTGGATTGAAAAAAATGCAAAAATAGTGTGAGACCGACGAATTTCATAGCCCAAGGCCAACCAACCCACGAAAAAAAGAAGTGAGAAATTAAAAAAGAAATGGTGGAAAAACAAAACAAAAAAACTAACCTAACTTTTCGCTGGTTTTTCGTGGGTTGGGTTGGCCATGGATTGTGATTTCGACGGTTTCAATACTATTACTATATGTTTCCTACCCAACTCCTACCCAACCAAAGTTGGTACATCGTAAACACGCTATTGTCAAGCACGTAATCTATTGTGTAGCTCTTCGATCGAGGAGCCCTGACAGTGAGAAATGTTTGGGCTAAAAAAGCGCAAGCCCTGCCGTAGCTCGGGTCGGCAAGCCATCCGCGACCTCAGGTCGTTGTCAAACAGGCTTGTGTATTTGACGACTCCCTTTCTCCGTTTTTCGTTTTGTCAAGCACCGACCTCGGGTCACACAGCTCTAGTTCATTAGCAGGTGGGGGGAAACTCCCGAACGTCACATGAACTACAGTGTTCCGTACCAGAACCTGGCTACACCTTTGATGCACGGTTTCTTTGCTTAAATAAACACAAGACCACCCTCTGCTTGCCAAAATCAAGAATGAGCCCATTTAAAAAAAACCTTGATCAAAATAATAGCAGGGGTCGGGGGGAAATAAGCCCACCCTAAAACCTGCCTGGCACAGTACAACCAGTTTGAAAAAATAGGATACGGGAAGAAAAAAAGGGTCCAACCCGGCACCTTAACGTGGGCACCCAAGTGTCTCTCGCTCTATCCCACAGCTCAAGAGCTCACGGCGGGAGATTCAGGAACCCTTGAGAACTTCACCCTCGATTTTGGGGACAAACTACGAGTATTAATAAGGTGTTTGCGACTTCAAAACTCTGTTGGGTTGGAAAAAAAAAGCAAAAACTAGTACTGAAACCGACGAAGTTCATAGCCCATGGCCAACCAAACCCACGAAAAATTAGGTTAGAAATAAAAAAAAAATGGCAAGAAAAAAAAAAAAAACTAACCTAACTTTTCGCTGATTTTTCGTGGGTTGGGTTGGCCTTGGATTGTGATTTCGACGGTT
>JAYJMJ010273306.1:0-12584 GCA_036873875.1 Laminaria ephemera | reverse complement strand
TGAGTGTTAGTCAATGGTGTTAATTCCTGACTGTTTTTCTGACCGGGTCACTGGGGTTTACATGGGGATAATTGTATCTATAGTAACAAAACGAGCTGTTTGTACAAACGACAGTAGAGAGGAAGGCGGCCTTTAATGCGCTCCTGCGTCCTGTAATAACAGGATGATTGCATGCACGGTAATTTGTATTAGTTTTTATTTTGAACTAATTTTACGAGTTTTTATGCGATTATGGAGAGGTTTAGTGAGTGGATACTCACAAGAGGTATGCAATCAACTACCTGGTACTGTTTAATACACGCTGTTCTTTTTATAGTGGTTCACTCCACTTAATTCCCTTTTTTCCCAGAAAGAGGGGAAATGTGACCTTGCTTGGTGGTATTCGAGCCACGAACTGCGTTTGTTTCGTTTAAAGACAATACATCACTGAGGTACTCAGTCAGCGCTGACCCTTGGGTCGAGTGTTCTTTTATAATAGTGATTATCTCCACTTAAACCCCCTTTCTCACAGCAAAAGCGATAGACGACCTTGGTATGATTTGAACCCCGGACTTCTTCTGTTCGATATAAAGAATTTACCACTAAGCCACTCAGTCAGCAGAAAAGCTGGAAGTACGACCTTGGTGGGATTTGACCCCGCACTTCTATTGTTCGATATATAGCCGCTGATTGAGCGGCTCAGTGGTTTATGTTAGGGTATTTCTTTAGTGTGGTATTAATGCGTTTGCGCACTGGTAAAAGGTTAACCAATTGCCTATCCAAACTAAGCCTTGTAAAATTCTCCCCCCCTGGAACGGGGGGATAGCAAGTGGACCGGATATACGGGTGGACGTATCAATATCCATGCGGTTCAACTTCCTGGGGATACCGGGGAGGATATTTTTCAAGTTCGACATGGGAGAGTCGTAAACGTTTATTCTTGGTGGAATGTGGGATTCGAACTCACGACCCAGAAATCCATGGTCCTGCCGACGACGCCATTTGATAAGGAATTAGTGCGGTATTCGTTCGTTTGACCACTGGTAAAAGGTTAACCAATATACTACCCAAACTAAGCCTTACAACATTTAGCCGCTGACTGAGTGGCTCACCGGTTTGATATTTGTATCGAACAAAATAAATCATTTTGTATAGGTACCATACATAAAATCGTCCTGGTGTAAACCCTGGTGATCCAGTGAGAAAAACAGTTAGAAATGTAAAAATACCATTGACCAAAACTCATTGTGCAGTCTGGATCGGAATATAACGTTGTCGCCGCATAGCACCACGCTACCCCGCATACCCAGAACATATATATCATGTTACCCCTACGAAACATATGTATTACTATAGCTACCTCTCATTTAAGCCATGCTACTAGGCATGCAATCACAGGGTAGAGCGTTATTCTAGTTCTGTAGCAGCGTCGGACATCCCCTACCTTGTACCTCATATATACGAATTCGAAACTTGTGCGTGTTGTTCGCTGGCTGCGTTTGGGAGATCTCGGGGGGTAGTTCGGTGGGTGTAGACCACTGACATGGACTACGGGAGTGCCTACGTGCTTGGGTGAATCACGGGAACGATTGGTTGACTCTGTTGGAAAGTTCGTCGCTGTTGTTTGTACAATATGCTTCAAAGAGTTCGGTCGGAAGAGACATTGTGGGCGGTTCATAGTATTCTGACGCCTCTCCCCAGTGTGACGTCGCGATCTGACGTCACTCTTATCGGGTATGATTCCAACGTACAATAATACTTTGGTAAAAAAAACAAAATCTACGGCTGCATTGTAGGAGTACAGCAGTGCGGAACACCTAGTAAGAACCAACGTACTAATAAAGCCAGGATTGATATTCACAAGAAAAAATAAAAAATCGAGGCCGAGTCTCCGCCCAAACGTAGGGAAGGCCTTGTACCCCCCTGGGTTGATGCTCTGATGCCCTCCGGTCGCCCTGCTGAGCCTCATGCTGAGTAAATCTTCAAAACACATGACAATCTGATCTACTTCGGCCAGCTGAAAAAAAGATAGAGCTCAATAAGAAAGGGGGTCTGCAATTTGAAAACTTAGGAAATCCATCCCGAGCTCAGATTCCTGTTTCCTGTTTGGTGCCCTGTACTGCTGCACGCAAGATAACACATACCAGGTACCTGGTATACGACAATAAACATAAGCGCACGTATCATGGTAACAGTGTCGTTTCAACAAGAGCCGCGGTATTACAATGTTGTACAGCAAGGCGTCAAGAAAATATATTTCAGCCCGACGGTCGCGTTGCGGATGCCTTGGCGAACTCTCGGCCATTGGAATGCTGAAAAACCTTGACGACCAATGAAATGAAATATAGAATTCAACATCGGCGGCTTCTAGGTTGGAGGACAACACAGAACGCAAACGTGTCGCAGCAGCATGCAGGGGGTTGTAGATACGACTGTGGTGCGGCATGCTCCTCCTCGTCATGTTGGCAGCTAGATCCTACTCAGTCTGCTGCGCGTACAACTTTCTGATGTATGGTTGGTACTGGCAAAATTATGAGCTTCTTATGGATTAACCGTTGTGATAGCTACATCTCAGCCAGAATCATCCCTCCCCCAAAACTTCAGTCTTGAAGCAGTGTAACACAGCACCCCCGTCCACAATGTCAGTACGTTGGGCTTCAAATATGTTTGAGACACCCAAACAAGCTCTAGACGGATGCCTGTTGCCACATGCGTACACAGCAGAATCCAAAGAGCGCCGATTCGTTTCTACGACGATACCTAGCCGCTTGTGCTATTATAGTCGGGTACAATAACTACTAGTACAGTATCGTAGATCCGGCCAGGTGTGGACTTCGCCACGTCGAGTACAAAACCGCCACCCAGACAGTGAAAAGGGTACTGCTTGCTTCTCTCGACGTGAGTACTCCAACATATCAGTTGAAGTGTATTTCAGAACTACACTCACGTTGTTGAAGACAAATGACTTCGACATAGTGCGGAACATTTTAGATGGTTCTCACAGGGATATAAATACATCGCCCTAGACGATAGGTATACCGCCGATGTTGCTCTGATGGCAAACATAATACTGCGCGGTCAAGCACCCACCTAATCCCGAGCCGCGAGTGTAAATTGAATGCCATCCCACGAACCATGGGATAGCAGATGCTGCGCCCTCAACGCTCTGAACGGCTACGAGCGTCGAATGACAATCAGGGCGTTAAAAATGGAAGCGGTTTTGTGCGGGGAAAAATAGTTTTCGTTGTGCGATCAGAGCAACATCTTACGCATACACCCTCCCACATTCCCACTGCCATTTTGGGATGCTTGCTGACAGTGGCACCCTGCTACACTACTCGTATACGGTAGGGAGGTGCCCCAGCAGCAACAGTGCCCCTTCGTGAACGCAGCGTTTGTCGGAGCAAGGCACGTTTCCGATACCTTTGAAGTCTAATGATGAAACTCGCTTCCGCTTAACTATGGCTGGAAAGCGTATACCTGGTGCTTTAAACAAACTGCTATCGTTTTACAGCATTACTACACTGCAAGACATCTCTACCTATTTTACTGTGATGCTTTGCGTGAACGACTACACCGGGGACCCATTTAGGACCCGAAGACAGTCACCACAACAGCATGAGCAGTTTCCTCTTGCCAACGGTGTACGAATGGCGCGAACGGGTTCTGCTACAGTAATAGCAGCATCAAGCTTACAGTAGAAGGAGTTTGGCAATGTTGCGCCCAAGTAGAAATCCCGCTTGCATTCTACTGCGGACACAAAAGTTTTCAGCCCCGCAACCAAGAAAAGGTCTACGTTAACCGATGATGTACTTGTCGAGTTAGGTCGAAACATCCGCTTGATAATGTCCCAGAGTGCCAGCAGATTTGTTACACGAGGGACTAATCGGCCTGACGTTTATCATTTGAAGCATTCATGCGTACTTTGAAAATAGGTGGCCCTGGTTTCTACCTCACACGTAATGCTGTCCGGCCTCAAGCAACGTGGGGTTGGCGTCGTACTCTGACGTATATTTCGTATTTTTCGCACTGATATTATATATATATCTCTTGCGCACTCCTTTCATACAATTCAGGAATACAGCAATTTCGCGAAACGAAGTTCAGCTGCTCTTTTAACCATGCAGCATTGGAGTTAGGTGCGCTAACGTATGATGCACAAGGTCAATCGATGGTATACAGCATAGCAGCATACTTAGGGTGTTTGCGAGATGACAAAAAGAGTTCGGTTAGGAACACCGACGAAAGCAACAAATGTCACAATCCGCGCTGGTCGGAAAGAGCGTGCGAGACAACAACTTAACTTTTTGGGTTAGGGATAGGCGCATGTGGATGAAATAGATGTCCAATAGTCGAGGCATTAGTATACTGAACTGCTAACGCGGCGCCACAAGGCATGCAATATAGGTCTGGAGTCCATATCCTGGTACAGCACTGGGGTTTAGGTGTTCATGTAGTTATGGGTTTCCCGTGTAGCGGCTCCCGCTTGGTACCTTGTTCCCGCGCTGACCTGAACAATCCCGGAACTGAGCTATCCCAGCAAGCCCTGATCGAAAAAATACGTCGAGGCTGTTAAGGACCACCAAGCCCCCTTATTTCTGGCCGACGTTGTCGGCCCCAGACCCAACCGTATAAAACGGTTTCGAAGTCGTTCCCAACGGGATTGGGGCAGAGGTGTAGTTCGATTATTATGCTACTCGTATCCTATTGACCCCTAAAAACCATGGCAATGCTGCCCTCTCTACCACCGCCGACGTCATGTTGGTTGGTTTAATATCTACTCTGCGTCTAAGAAATATTCCAACCTAACGTTGTGATTGTCAGGCCCAAATATATACCAGTATATCTGCATAGGGGTAAGCGCACGCTCTCCGCTGATCAATCGTAGCTCTAATCTGCCTGACCAATTCGAATTCCATATGCAGCACAGTATTGCATCCGGCCTTTAATCGGTGCCGATATTCGCTTTTCAATTTGTACTTTTTTTGTACACATTTACCCCTGTTGTAAGAGCAGGATATATTTAACAACGTTTATTTTCTTCCTCACTTTTTTACTTTCCAGCTTCTGGACAAGCCGTTGTCACAGGTGTCGTCCCTTCCCCCCCCCGGGTACGTGCCTTCATATTTATCGCGCAGAGGGTTCAGCATTCCCAACGCTCGTCGAACTTCACCGAATTTTGCTAACTCACGCTCTCGCGCTTTCCGAAAGTCAATTTTTAGTACATTAAAAAAAGTCCCCATGCACTCGGGGGGGCTCGAACGCACGACATTGACATTGATGGTTTCGCGTTTCGGGGACGCAACACGCTGAAGCCAAACGATTGCAGCGATATAGACTACCTACACACGGAGGAACAAAGGTAACCCAGGAGTGGATAGAGTTTAGCTTTTCTTACATTTCGTGTACGACCATTGTCCTTTGAAACAAGCCATTATTATACCCTACAACGTAACTGATATCCATTTTTTACCTCAGAGAATAGTGACTCTGCACAAACGCAACGGTGACGGTTCCATAATCGGCCACACGAACAAGTCCAAAGGACTAGGGCAGAGGGTGTGTCCGAGCCGCAACTGGTTAAGTTCGCGGCGTGCACACGACATGGGCGTACCCGTACTGCTGCACGCTTTGCTAGACGGATGATTTGATCGCACTTCTCGTGTTTTTGGTTATATACATGGGTAGTAGCCGCTTCACCATTTGCCGGTGTGAATCCATTGGGCTTACATAAGGCGGTACTCGCTGCCACTAACGGGCGCATGGAGCAAGTTAACTGCCTCGTTAATCTGTGTTTCTTTACAACGCCGAAACACCGCCACAGCCTACATTCTGTGTGTGTGAAGACACGAGCGATCTCCACCGCCGTACTTGAAGCAGAAAAGCAATATGGATATCATGCGTTCGGATCAGATATGTTAGCTATCCGTCTTCTCGTGCAATCCGGCAGACGCCAGGAATATTCTAAGTAGGGCCCAATCCTTCCACCACTTCTGTGCCTATCGTCTAGAAAAAAAAGGTATGTTGTTTTCTGAAATACCTGTGATAACGTACATACGTCATGCGCTATAACTTTGTGCGGGGTGCTCTTTCGCCGAACGTGTGGAGCATGGATCTTTTACTCTGTATGCCCGCCCCCCCCGCAAGGCTAAAGGCTACACTGTTAGCCCGGCTGCTGGCACGCCGCACCCGACGTTTTCTAGCAAGCCTACTGTTGAGCTTGCTGACGGCTACCGCCGTATCGAAAATCACAGTCTCTCCTCGTCAGGTTAGGGGGTTCCTCACACTGCCGAGATGCGATATTCAAAATTGTATATACCAAGACCGCCGAGCTCTCCTCTGACATTTCCTCTTGGTTAGGAACGACTAATTGACGCGTGCTTCGTTAGCAGGTGGACACATGCTACGATAGACATGCACTATTTTTTTAACCGGGCTCCTCACTGGAGAAGCTCTAAACTTTACCAAATAACCGATTTTAAGAAGGATAAACGTGCAAACCGATGAATAAAACTATGACCAAGATATACAAAACGTCACATTACAAAACAGGAAGGACATTCCGACGGTTTTGGGTGAAGGAGCCACGTCATTCAGAAACAAAGTAAGCCGAAAAGTTCCACCTCTCTCGTAGCACGCGTCTGTACTGCAAACGCATTAGTGTTCCCACGTATCGACATCTATGCCTCACCCTAGCACTTGCGGTGACAAGACTGAGCGTGAAACCCGATGAACAAGCTAGGTCTATTGTATACCACGAAAAGTGCCTTCTTCAACGAGCGATATGCTAGTGGTTCGGTAGATCTTCAGCTGAGAACAGACCCCAGTGTAAAGTGTTTATCAAACACATCCTATCATCGTTGCAAGCGTGGTTTGAGTCTCGACCGCAAGATGGCACCCACCTTCTGTCCCCCGCATACACCTTCTTAACGTAACGCTCAACACGAAAGTCGGAATCGAGATCCTGTCGTACCTTATGAAGGAGGCCTCCAAGGATTGAGGGAACATCGAAAGCGAATATATAATTGATAGTTTGCACAAACCAGGTAATACCCCGACGTTCTGCGGCCGTGCTTTTAGATGCCCCGCCGGGGGTTTTGAAATATATATATTTATCCCACCACCTTTTCACTGGAGCAGGTGATCCGCTGTCCTATTCCGATCCGGGAATGGACCGTTGTTCAAGTAACCTTTTCAAGAGGCGAGCGGCCTACCGCGCAACAGGCGCAACGCCGTCAATGTACTGTAAGAATGAAGCTTGGGACAGTATGGTAAAGATCAGCGACAACCGTTGCTCTCATTTCACCTTCTTGACCACACCAAATTTTAGTGTTTAAGAAAGGGAAATGGCGACATTTAGCAGGGAAAATGTTGAGGAAGGCATGGCCAATGTCTACAAGAAGCGCTGCTCAGACGAGTACCGGACGAATTTACCAAGTTTCAACGTCGTAGGTAGCAAGGCAGCAGCGTTCTGCAGGACGCATGCCAAGGATGGCATGTTCAACGTTCGGCACAACAATTGCTCTCGTAACACTTGAACGGCTTTGACCGATTTCGATGTCGCGGACACTAAGACGGCTTCTGGTTGCAGACAGTATTCAAAGGACGGCATCCTCAAAATCAGCGACAAGCAGTGATCATATTCCACCTGCATGAAGACACCTAACTTTCATGTCGAAGGCAGCATGAAGGCGATTGTTTGCAGACAGCATGCTGAGGATGGCATGGTCAATGTCTACAAGAAGCGCTGTTTACATGATTCTTGCACGATAAAACCAAATCTCAATGTCGGAGGTAGCAAGGCAGCGGTAGACGGCAGGCCGCATGCGAAATATGGCATGGTAAACATTTGACACAATAATTGCTCTCATGATTCTTGCACGACTTTGCCCTCCTTCAAAATCGAGGGAAGAAAGACGGCTGCGTATTGCAGACAGCATGCACAGGATGGCATGGTCAACGTCCGCACGAAGCGCTGCTTTCACGACACATACCCTAGGAGGCCTTCCTTCAATTTCGAGGGCAACAAGTGGCCGTTATATTGTAAGCAGCAAGCTCACGACGGCATGGTCGACGTTTACATCAACCGTTATGCCCATGCCGAGTGCACAATTACACCCTTCATTAAGGAATAGGATAGCAAGAAGGCTGTGGAATGCAGGCACCATGCCTTCGAAGGTACTGTCGGCGTCCGCGTTAATAGTTGCTCACATGACTCTTGCACTATTCGAGCGGCTGGGGTGTACTGTCTGACGGCACAGCGACTGCCTTATTTGACCATACGAGCAAAATTTGACAGTCTTCTTGTGATCATATTCAGTGAAAGGTATAAGACGGCGTGTTGCATGATTAGATCGACGTCGATGATCAGCGGAGAACAGCCTTCGCACTGCCATATTGACGGCCCCATCCATGAAGGCGTCGCACTCACTGTCAAAGGCAGGCGCACGATAAAGAGTGTGCGTACCTCGACCTTCTGTACCGTAGATAATCCGTCGCACATTTTGAAGACGGAGGGTAATTTTTGTAGTCTTGGTTGTCCAGAGGTAACTTTTGTTGTTGCTCTTCTGCGATCTGTTTAGTCGTAGGAAGTCAAGGTACGGCATGTTTTGGTGGACAACCTGAACGCCAATACTGGGGAGTATACGTTTCTTAAACACGCCGTATGTAGCTAGAAAATCATCCCACGGTGGTGTAGCGTCGTCGGACAGCTGCGGCGTGTGCTTCCGTCGACGTTCATGATGGGGCGTGCGTTAGAAGTATGTGCTATATGTAGCGGTTAACCAAGACACCTTTGATTCATCGGCACATTTTTGCTAGTATCCAGATTTTGTCACCTATGTGGCACGTGACATAGCGACCCGCATTACAACAATATGCTGGCCCCCATACACCCCTCCTCCCCCCCCCGACCTACGATTTATCCACGTGGAAGCCAAACGCCCAGTTCTACTTCCATTGCCGCCAAACAATAGGCATACCACAACATACCGGTGAGTATTACCGCACACACTTGCTTTGGTGACAATTGCCAACAAACACCGATTATGCGACAAAACGTGTACACGTTCCGTGACGTTCGATGAACTCAAAATTGTTCTCTAAAACATAAAAACCAGGCTACGTACAATTGCACAAGGGGTTAACACCGAGTTTTCGAACAATTGCTCGGTAAGGGAACACATCCTCACGCGCAACAGTCCCAAAATCCACGTCGAAACGGAAAATTGACTAACGCGCATCATGCACATACTCCACACATCAATCCTGGGACAAATCCCTCTCACCCCCCCACGGCCACCCCCTCGTCCCGAGAGCAAACCCACTCTTCGGCAGAAGCGCAATACGTCGCATCTTCGTCTAAGGGTACTACAGAGAAGTAGTGCTTCCCGTCGTTAAAAAACGCTATCTCAATTGTTTCGCCTGCGACAATTTCCTTTCCTCCAATCTTGTGGCAATAGTCGTCGAGCTCGCCCGTCTAAGCATCGTGGATAGTCACAAGCGGGAACCACGAGAAACACAGGCGGGCGTAGAGGTGGAGGAGAGGGTGCAGAGGAGAGAGAAATACAGCGGTGGACACAAGTGAAAAAGTGTGAAGGAGAAAATATCAGGAGCCAAGTTGAACGAAGAGGACGATGGGGAGGACGAGGAGGAGGGGGGTGGAGGACAAAATTCGAGTTGAAGGATGGCAGGGGGCAGGGCGATGGGGGTGCGGAGGACGGCAAGTAGGAGATCTTCGTCGTGGGAGCGGAGAGTAAGGTATTGCTGTACAAGGAGAGCGGCGAAAAATTTTACATATAACACACAAACAAGCCGCTTAGAGGGTGGAAAGCGGACTGATAAGAACTCGGTCAGAAGGCTCTAATGAAGAACGGGGTGAACAATAGCTGCAAGGCGTGGGTCCGTTGGCAACAATGGTGTGAAGTGTTTACGTACTTTTTTTGCCGGGGTACGCAGTCCTCACCAGAATAACTACCCAATATATGGGTTTTGATAAATGTTCTGGTTTGTACCGAGGCCATGGAATTGATTATAGGGTTGCACTTTAAGCATGGTCTCAACACCTCCACTTAAGTTAAGGTATAGACCTGCTCAATTTACTCCCCCCAGAAACGTAGGTGCACCTCACCCGTGTGATGCGTCCTACCCCTGTTTAAATCCTCAGTCACGGTTCGTTCTTCGAAACAACAGTTTGGGCTACTCTAGTCATTTACTTCTCACCGACGTAATTTTGTCTTTGGGCTCCGACAATGATGACAGCATGTATCTTAGAAAAATCACTCTCGCCACGCTCGAGATGTCGAAGGGGGAAACATCGTAACCCTACAGAAAATCATACAGACTTGTATTCCAAGGGTCGCAGAGCGTTGCTGGCCAGCGTTCAACCCATGCACAACTTATGGTAGTTAATATTTTCTAGTTTCCTGAATACGGAGGGAAACCGCGACTCACGTGGGGATTGGCCCGCCAGACGCGGACAGATCTTCCGAGCCCTTTGCATAGTGCCCCGATCTCGACTTCCGTCCCCCAAGTCTTGTCTTTTGTCATCTGGTTGACGTGTGACTTGTACCCGCGCTGACTTCCAACGAAAGGCATGAAACAGTCCGGGAATGCCTGCGCGATTCGAGTCGCAGATAGGGTGGCCATAAGGAAAACGGACGGTAAACCAGGACACACTGATGTTTGGCCTTTAGAGCATGGTACGGTAAGGGAACGCGTCTCGGGCAGATCGTTTCTAACTGACGGCGGCCCTGAAATGAGACCATATGGATGGTCGTCGGAACCTCGTTGGCGAACTAGAATCTGTTTCGTACATTACCTACCGTAGGGTACCCGAGTGATTACTTTTCGGGTCAAGCATCAGTTTGTCATCGGATAGCAAGTTGACCGGAGATAGAGTAAGTACACAGGGGGTCCCCATATGTTATATAATCACCGATATCGCGGCATGCCTCCATATTTGACAACAATAATATATTGTGCTTATCATTGCTGAACGCCGGTAAAAGTTGACGTGTGAGTATATATACACATTTGACTATATGTTTGGTGGGAGCGGTATATGCCAAACATCAGCGGAGCAAAATAGTCGATATATTGCAGAAAGCCAGGCAGAGCACACGAAATAGTGTCGATCGTGAAAAAACGCTTGCACTGAAGATGTTTGTTTGCGCATACAAAACCTGCACACTATTTTTCGTATCGTGCGAAGTCGACATGTGGACGAAGATGGAGCAGCTCTCTTCTACTGCAAATACATCCCTGACCCAATACTTGTATACCGCACACAAAACGACTGTCCTTCAGCAGGGTGAACCGGGGTGCATAGTACACGACAGTCGCAGACCCACTACTACTAGAACGAATGCAATGCAAGTAGTACGGTAGAAATCAGCTGCCGAGACGAAATGTGATGTTTTCTACCTGAAGTATATTTACATAACTGGTACTCGTCATGGCCCGTGTTGAAGAAAGCTGCTTGGACTCGGCATAGAAAACAACCCAATTCGCACAACTAACCCGCACATCCAGCCAAACACCCACCCATTTACCCACCTACCTACACACCAACAAACCCACCTGCGCACCGAGTCACCCACCCACCACCAGAGCTATATTACTCCACACGAGTCCAACCCAACGGAGGACAAACAAACCCAGTCCCACCATACCCAACACAAAGGGACATATCACAATGCTCTTCAAACAATCAAGCATGGTTGCCATGTATATGGACCCAATCAATATACTTCGTATGTACTTGCGCACAAATGCACCTACTCACCCTCAGGGTCTTGACGGCACACGCTCGAGTAGATCGATAACGTTTCTCGTCGCCGTAGAGCTGATGAGAGACACTTCGAAACAAGCAGTTTCCATCACCGATGACGTTGACTATGCCACGGCCTTGTACCTTAAGTCCTTCTTCGAGTGCCTCCATCTCTGGTCGACCCAATCCGGAATAGGTCTTGGGTTTGGAGATCTCCGTTTCGAAATTGATGGTCACTGGTCGAATTTGGGTAGTGGGCATCAGTACAGATGTGTATTGGAGTCTAGAATATACCAGAATGATCGACCATGTCATAGGTTATTGGAGAGTTGTCATGAGCTTCGAAATAAATGGTCACTGGTGGATGTTGTGTGGAGGGCTATGCTAGAATGGGGTGGCGCGGTTGGAACGCAGAATACTTGACTATACTCTATGGAGATTGTATCGACACCGATATCGGCATCGGAAAATGTAGTGGAGGAGGTGGAATGAGGAAATAATCGGGCTAGGGTAAGTGTGGTGAATCATCTGGGCTGCGTTTACGACTACACGACGGTTGTGGCAGAGTGACAGATCTGCAACACGCATTTACAGACACACAGTCATATTGATACACAGACCCGGGGACGTACGAGCGCAAGGAAGGTCAGACATACAGGTTGACTCACAGAGATCCAGACAGACATAAAAACAGAGAGACGGGCAGAGACAGACACAACAACGTACAGACTGGCGGACAGACAAACAGACAGACAGAGAGACAGACAGACAGACAGACAGACAGACAGACAGACAGACAAACAGACAGACAGACAGACAGACAGACAGACAGACA
>JAYJMJ010273263.1:0-12593 GCA_036873875.1 Laminaria ephemera | reverse complement strand
TACTTAGGCCATTCATCACCTAATACGATAGAAATTGATATAGGTGAAGCATCAGACCCTACTAACGGTTATAATAATAAAGGGCGTTATCCTGTTTTATTCCTTAATGGATGTAATACATCATCTTTTGATGCATATACTTGTTTAGAGAATTGGGTTACTGCCGAAGATAGAGGGGCTATTGCTGGTTTTGGTCATACAAGTTTTGGATATACCTCTACATTGGATAGGTATACAACAACTTTTTATAATGTAGCATTTCAAGACAGTGTTTTCTATGGTAAGAGTTTAGGTGAAATTCAAAAAGAAACTATTCGTAGATATGCGTTATCATCACCAGATAATCCATTAAACTATACACAAATGACACAGTGGACTTTATTAGGCGATCCAGATGTGAAATTTGCTATTCCATTACAGCCAGACTTTACCATCTTAAATGATAACATAACTGTGTTACCAGGTTTAGGAGATGATCAAATTACAGCAGCTACCGATTCGATTAAATTGGTATTTGAATTAGTTAATTATGGTAAAGTATCTGGAGATAGTTTGGATATTTGCATAACAAGAAACTATAATTTAGGGAAAGATAACTTGTCTTACGAAATAATTAGAGTTGCAACACCTAATTATAAAGATACTATTGAAGTAACATTGTTTAATGCATTGGAGAATTCTGGAGGAGAGAATTTATTTGTGGTAAATATAGACTGTGGAGAAGAACATGATGAGTTCAATGAATTAAATAATACCATCCAATTTACCTTAGATTTATCCAGTAATGGAGTGAATCTTTTATACCCATACCCTTTTGCTATTGTAGGAGATACTGAGTTAGATTTTTGGGTAGAGTCTCAAGATAAAGAACAAGATACTGTGAACTACATTATGCAACTTTCCAATCTTATTGATTTTAGTCAGATCATTTATGAAGGAAAAGTTCAATCATCTAGTCTGGCAGGTTTTGAAAATGTTGATTTAAAAACAAATGGAGATACCTCTGTATATTATTGGAGAGCTAGGATAGAAAATGGACAAGTAGATACTGTTTGGAAATCTTTGTCATTTACCTACATAGATAATAAAACAGGCTGGGGACAATTTGAGTATGATCAATACAAACAAAATGTACTGACAGATATAGTAATGGATGAAGAAAATAAGGAGCTTACTTTTGATAGTGTTTCTACATTCTTAGAATATTCTACTGTAGGTGAAGAATATGAAGATAACTACATTTATAATACTAATATTATTGTCAACGAAAGAGTTTTATTAGAATCCTTATGGCATGCTAATTGTAATGTAGGTGAATATCTTGCTTTGGCATTCGATGGGACTACTTTACTATCTTATGAAGTGGATGCAGGTAGATTTTATAACACTTGTGGTCCAGATCCTAAATCAGTAGCAAATTTTAGGGCACATATAGATGATCATAGATTAGATATGAGAGCTTATTTAGATAGCATACCTGTAGGTGATTATTTATTACTTATGTCTACACATAATAATAGGATTTCAGAAACTCCAGAATATATAATATCTAGATTGACAGAGTTTGGCTCTTATGCTTTAGATAGTTTAGAAGATGGAGTGCCATATGTGTTTTTGGGTAGGAAAGGAGATAGTACAGCTTTGCTAGAAATAGTAGATACTAATAAAGCCTCTAAAATAGAAGGTTCATTTAACTTAAAAGAATTAACAAATAAAGGTAATATATCTGCGTTGGATATTGGTCCGATTAAAAATTTGCTAGAAATGACATGGTCATTTGATTTAGAATCCTCTGATTCAATACGGGTAGATTTTTATAATGCGGACTCAACAATAGTTACAGATACAGTAGCTTATAAAAATGAATTCTTTTTTGAGAATGGAGAAACTACTGTAGAAGACACCATTTATAATTTAGAAGTAGATATAGAGGATGTGCCAAATAGAACATTAACGGAGTTAAATCATTGGGCGTTATGTTATGATATAGCTCCAGAAGGGGTTATTGTTTTGGATTTAACTGGAGAAAGCTCTGACCAACTAGAAGAGTTATTTCAAGGAGATACACTTGTTGTTGATTTAGGATTTATAAATATATCTCCAGTACCATTCTCAGAGAATTTAGATATTTACTGGAGTTACAGAAATATAGAAACAGGTACCATAACTACAGGTATAGAAACAAGAGAACCACTTAACTCACAGGATACAGTATTTTTTAATTTAATACTGGTAGAACCAATGTTTTATGGTAAAACGGAACTTACCGTGACATTTAACCCTAGAACTCAACCGGAGCAAAATTATTTTAATAACTCGTTTGTTAAAATATATAATATAGAACGTGATGATGCAGCTCCAATAGTAGAAGCGTTTTTTGATGATAAGATTCCTTATGGAATTATGGAATCAACTTCTTCTCCTAAGATTGATTTTTATATCAATGATAATAATGAAAGAACCTTTAAAACAGATACCAATGGTATAGAAATGTATATTTCTGGACCATGTGAAGAATCTTTTGATTGTGATTTCACTCCTTTATATTTTCAAGAAAATACGGTGACATTTGATTTTACAGAAGAGTCTTTTCATGTTCAAGTAAACTTAGATAAACTTGAGTCAGGCTATTATGAAATTCAGTTTTTTGGTTCTGACGTTGTCGGTAATAAGAATACAGAACCTTATGTGTTGAGGTTTTTTGTTAATGATGAATCAGCGTTATCTTATTTCTTACCATATCCATCACCATTTTCTTCCGAAATGAGGTTTGTGTACCAAAAGATAGGTTCTGAAGTGCCAGAAGATATATCGATACAAATAATTAGTGCAACAGGTAGTTTAGTTAAATTAGTTACTAAAGAAGATTTAGGAGAATTGAAATCAGGTGATAATCTTACAGATTGGTCTTGGGATGGAACAGATGACAAAGGAAATTTACTGCCTAATGGAGTTTATTTTTATAAATTAATGATAGAAAGTAATACAATAAAACATCTTGAAACTACTGCAGACAAATCATTTAATAAAGAATGGGGATCGATCATGATAGCAAGATAGTAGTCTATGATTTATCTGATTCTGGTTTTAGTTGTTTGTTTTAGTGTTTATTACTTCGTTTTTAGTAATAGATCTGAATTATCCGAAGAGGATATTATTATTCCACCCATTTGGTTAGAATTACTGGAAAGTAATGTGTCTTTTTATGTTCATTTAAATAATGAAGATAGATTAAGATTTCAAAATGACTGTTTTAAATTCTTAGATCAAGTCAAAATTGTAGGAGTAGCAGGGGTTACAGTTGAATTACTTGATAGACTATTAGTAGCATCTAGCGCAGTTATTCCATTGTTCGGTTTTCCAGATTGGATGTACAGAAGTATAAATGAAGTCGTCTTGTATCCATCTGCATTTGATAGAAATTTTAACCTGAATAATCCTAATGAAGTAATAACAGGAATGGTAGGTAATGGCATAATGGAAGGGAAAATGATACTTTCAAAGCCAGCACTTATTTATGGTTTTAAAAATGATAAAGATAAAGATAATGTGGGTATTCATGAGTTTGTTCATCTCTTTGATAAAGAAGATGGATTGATTGATGGTATTCCAGAGGGTTTTAAATCAAATATTTCGTCAATAGTATGGCTAGACTTGATAAAAGTCAAAATAAAAGAAATTGAAAAGAAACAATCTAAAATTAAAAAGTATGGAGCTACTAATCATCAAGAATTTTTTGCGGTAGCATCAGAATATTTTTTTGAAAGTCCCAAATTATTAAAAAAGAAACACCCTGAATTATATGACCTATTAGTTCAAGTTTTTAATCAAGATTTAGCGGTCTCTTTCCCGTCTAGCGTAAGAAAGAGTAAAACCAAACCCAAGAGAAATCAATTGTGTGTTTGTGGCAGTGGGGAAAAGTATAAAAATTGTTGTGATAGATTAAATTGATATAAGCAGTCTTTTTTTTAATTTACGTGCTAATTATGTATCGTAAATGAAGGTTTTAATAGTTGGACTTATAGTTTTTTTTAATATATGCTTTGTACAATCGCAAATAGATACAGTTTCTGTGTTAAATGGTGTTTACCGATCTAATTACCCAGATGGTAAACTTAGTATGGAAGAAGTGTTTATAGATGGCTTGTATCATGGGGCACAAAAAACTTATTATAATAATGGTCAGTTAAAACAATTATTAAATTTTGATAATGGTTTGGAAGAAGGGGAATGGGTTGAATTTTATATTAATGGAGATACTGCTGAATATTCTTATTTAGAGGGAGGAAGACAAGAAGGAGTATCAGTTATTTTTTATCCTAACCAGAAGATAAAAACAATAGGAGGATATAAAAATGATTCAAAAGATGGGACTTGGCTTCATTATTTTACAAATGGAACTATCGAATTTTCTTATAGTTATATAAATGGTTTATTACATGGAATACAATATGAGTATTATGAAGATGGGACGTTATTTAAGGTAGAGAATTATGTGAATGGCAATAGATCTGGTGAGTTTTTACTTTTTGATGAGAATACTTATTTAAGAGAGAAGTATAATTTTGATTTAGATAAGCTAAATGGACAATTTTTTAAATTTAGTGAAGATCGATCATTACAAATGATAGGAAGTTTTGTTGATGGGGAAAAAAGTGGTCTTTGGGAATATTATAGAGATTCATTAATAATTCAGACAGATCATTATCTCAATGGGGAATTACAACAATCTAAGGATGAAAGTAGGAATGAGATAATGATCGAAGATGGTACTGGTATTCAAAAGTATTATGAAAATAATAAGTTGATATTGGAAATTTTATTTGAGAATGGTGTTGAAAACGGAGTTCAAACAAAATATTATTCCTCAGGGAAAGTAGAGTCTGTTGTGAAATTAGAAGATGGCTTAGAACAAGGGAAATATTTTGAGCTAAATGAAGAGGGCGATACAATAGTTTTAGGAAGTTTTAAAGATGGTGATAAAGACGGTTTGTGGCTTTTTGCGGATGGTAATGGAAAGTTGATTACGGAAGGCTTTTATGAAAATAACTTGAGAGATAGTGTTTGGGTTGATTATTACTTAAATGATACTGTTGCTTCTGTGAAGAGATTTATAGATGGTGATAGAGAAGGGAAGTATGAAGAGTATCATCCAAATGGATATTTGAAATTAGAAGGCTATTATTTAGAAAATCAGCCCTATGGCGAATGGATGTCTTATGATATTAATGGTAGCCTGCAAGAAGAAGGGGAATATATAGATGGGGAGAAGAATGGTGTTTGGTTTACATATTATGCTAATGGTAAAATAAATACTAAGACAAATTATGTTGGAGGCTATCTTCATGGAGGATATATGGAATATAGTCTGTTGGGAAAAGAAAAGGAAAAGGGCGATTATGTTCTTGATAATGAAGATGGAACTTGGACAAAGTATCATGAAAATGGATTAGTCAAAGAAAAAGTGAGTTATGAGAACGGTAGGCTGATGAATGTATTAGTATCACAGTCTAGTAAAGGAAGTAGTCTTAAAAAGGGTACGATTATAGATGGTGATGGAATGAAAAATAATTATTACTTCAACTCGGTTATATCTTCTAGTGGGAGGTATGAAAAAGGATTTAAACAAGGAGAATGGAATTATTATTATAAAGATTCTAAAAAAGCGTCTTCGGGATCATACAATAAAGGGGTTAAAACTGGTGAATGGTTTTTTTATAATGAGACCACTTTTGGGTTAGAAGCTAGAGGTATGTATGATAAGAATGGTGAACCAATAGGGTATTGGGAATTTTATAATAATGGTATTTTAAAGAAAATAAATGTAGATGATAAGAATTTTATTTTGCCTTTTGATTAGTCTTCGGGGTGTTTTAGTTGCAGAGGCCCAGTTTACAAAACAGTTGGAGTATTACTACTCTGGTCGGATAAAAAAACAATGTATTCTTGATTCAAACAACACGGGGAGTTGCACATTGTTATATCCGTCGGGTAAAATTAATGTTTATTCTAAATTAGAAAATGGAATGTTGTCAGGTGCGCAAATTACGTACTATCCAAACAAAAAAGTTAAATCAAAGGAAAACTATATAGAACAAGAAAGACAAGGTTTAGCAGTTTATTTTTATAAAAATGGGGGAGTAAGAAGAACTGGAGAATTTTTAGATGATTTTTATAATGGTGTTTGGTTGTCGTATTATAAGAATGGGAAAATAAAACAAAAGGGTAATTATGTAGATGGTGAACCAAATGGTATTTGGTTATTTTATGATGATAAGGAACGATTGACTTATTCGATTTGTTATAAGGAAGGGAAGAAAAATGGCGATTTTATTGAATATGAGGCTAAGAGTGGGACTGTTTTGAGAAAATTTAGGTATCTGAATGATACATTAATAGATCTAAAATGATCTTCTTTTGGAGGTGAATTTCGAAAATAAAATAAAATAGTTCTAACAATTATGGTTGTAATAAATTGTTAGAACTATAAAAAATGATCAAAATGCAGCGGATTGGTAACGCTCTGATTTAATGCTATTTCAAAGGTATTTATATTTTGAGTTGATCAAGTGATATTAAAAATGATTTAGTAAAAGTAGGTTTTTATACTCATAATGTTTCGTTTAGAAACATTTTAAATGATTTATGGAGGTAAACGATATAGAAATTAGGTTTTCAGAAGTTTTAAAAAAACTAAGAAAACGAGAGTCGATTAATCAAGTCGATTTAGCAAAAGAAGTTCAGTTAGATAGGAGTGCTATTGCTAACTATGAACGTGGGCATCGCTTACCATCTATTGAAGTATTAATTGAAATAGCAGATTTTTTTTGTGTCTCACTAGATTATCTTATTTTGGGTAATTTTAAAGATAAGCTTGGTAAAGAAGCAAATAGTTTAATCGATCAAGAACTTATGGCAGAAAATGTGGCACTAATGGAAAGCCAAATGAAATTACAAGACGAGATTAGACGTATTAAAGATGAGAGTGAAGTGCTTAAAGGATATTTAGAGGCGCAGAAGAAATATATTGCCATGATTGAAAAATAATGATAAAAAAAGAAAGTGATACTCCGTTTTTTTATATGTCTATTGAAGATAATTTGCTTATTTGTACTATGAAAGAAGGCTGTATAATTACTAATGAAGTTAGTGAAAGTATGATTAGTGAACGTTTGAGATTAAGCTGCGGTAATACCTATCCTGCAATTTTAGATGGAAGAAATGTTAAATATTGGACAATGAACTCTCGAAACCATTCAATGAAAAGTAATGCATTTGATTTGATGGAGTGTGCTGCAATAGTATTTAAATCTAAAGTTATGAAAGTTCTATGGAATTTTACTATTCCGCTTGCAAATTTCCCTATCCCTTATAGGGTATTTAGCGATATGGAATCGGCAAAGATATGGATTAAGTCTAAGTCGGAAATAATGGCTAAAACATGAAACAGTTTGAAGATGATAACTTTAGAATGTACATCCATGAAGGTATATTATATAATATAATCAAGAAGGATTGTGTAGTTACTAAGGAGATTAGTGTAAATATGATTAAACAACGTTTGATTTTAAGTGAAAATACTGCCTATCCAGTTATTGTAGATGCTACCAAGGTTAAATATTTGACAACTGGATCTAGAAATAACCATATGCAAGGTCATATATTTGATTTTATAGAAATACTTGGTGTAGTTACCAAAAGAAGAACGATAACTGTATTATGGGAGTTTTCACTGAGAATATTTCCTCTGACTGTAAAACATAAACTTTGTTCAACTGTAACTGAAGCAGAAGAGTGGATTAGAAAAGAATCAAAAATTCTAAATAGTCAAAGTTAATGGATAGATATGAAGATCAAGATATTGTAATGTATATAAGAGAAGATATTTTATATGCTATCTATCAGAAAGGGTGTGTTGTAACTAAGGATATTGGGGATAAAGTGATTTCAGAAAGGTTAAAACTTTGTAATGGAGTTAGTTATCCAGTTATAGCGGATATAAGTGGAGTTAAGTATTGGACTATGGGTTCTAGAAATAATGATATGAAGGAACATGCATTTGATTTAATTTCCTGTACAGCTCTAATTATTAAATCTAAATTGGTGAAAATAGTATGGGACTTTACTGTTCGGTTATTTCCTATACCGATACCTAATAAAACGTTTAGTAATATTGATGCTGCTGAAAAATGGATTGTTTCTAGAAAAAGGTGATTTATGAATAATGATTTTTATGAAGATGTTGATGTTAAGATTTCTATTAGACAAGGTATTGCATGGGGAGTTATTAAAAATGAATGTATTGTGATTATTCAAATTAGTGATGGGCTTATTTTAGAAAGAATTAAATATTGGATAATGAGTTCAAGAAATTTAAGTATGAAAGGAAGTGCTTATAAATTATTAGAAATTGCTGGCTTAATAGTTGCGAAGAGTCCATTTACTATTATTCTTAAGCATACGCTTAGGATATTTCCAATGCCAATAAGAAATAAACTGTTTTTTGATATAGAATCTGCAGAAGACTGGGTAAAGAAAGAATCAAAGCTTTTAAATCAGTTATAGCATGAATTATTATGAGGATCAATTTGTAGAACTTTATATTAAGAAAGGTATATTTTATACCGTTTTTAAGGAAGGATGCATTGTTACAAAAGAGGTGAGCTCAGCTACAAGAGCCAAAAGATTGGAAATGGCAAGAGGGAAGACATATCCTGTGATAGTGGATGGTAGAAAAGCTAAATATTGGACAATGGATTCTAGGAATCATTCTATGAAGGAATATACTTATGAATTGGTTGAGATGATAGCAATGATTTTAGGGGCATCTACAAAAATAATTTTTAATTTTGCTATGAGACTGTTTCCAGCTCCTGTAGAAAGTAAGGTTTTTTCTACTATGGGAGAGGCAGAAAATTGGATAAAACAGGAATCTAAATTGTTAAATTATGTTTCATGATTTGATAGTAGCAGTACCTTCTTTATAGTCTAAGCGAAATTGTTAATAATACTTCACTTATATTATATGGATTAGAAAGTGAAAGTCGTAAATTCGTGCCATGGCAGAAAAAATTATCATCTTAGACTTTGGCTCACAGTATACACAACTCATAGCTAGGAGAGTAAGAGAACAAAATGTTTATTGTGAAATTCATCCTTATAATAAAGTACCAGAATTTGACGAAACAGTAAAAGGTTTAATCCTATCTGGAAGTCCTTGCTCCGTTAGAGATGATGATGCACCAGATGTTGATTATAAAAGTTTTGAAGATAAATTTCCAATTTTAGGTGTTTGTTTTGGCGCTCAATTGATAGCGTATAAATCTGGTTTTGATGTTAAACCTTCTTCTACAAGAGAGTATGGTAGAGCGTTACTAGCCAATGTAGATTCAAAAGACCCATTACTTAAAGGGGTTGATGAAAATTCTCAAGTGTGGATGTCTCATGGAGATACCATTCAAGATTTGGGCGCACCTTTTAAAGTAATTGCAGGTACTGATTCCATAGGTGTAGCAGCATACAGACATGAGTCGAAAGAGATTTATGCCTTACAATTTCATCCAGAAGTAACGCATAGTACTCAAGGAGCAGATATTATAAAAAACTTTTTGGTAGGTATTTGTGGGTGTAATTGTGAATGGACACCAGACACATTTGTAGAATCTACCGTAAATACACTCAAGAAACAATTAGGAAATGATAAGGTTGTTTTAGGTCTTTCAGGTGGTGTAGATAGTTCTGTAGCAGCCATGCTTATTCATAAAGCCATAGGTGAAAACCTATATTGTATTTTTGTTGATAATGGTTTACTTAGAAAAAATGAATTTGAGCAAGTTCTAGAATCTTATAAAGGAATGGGGCTAAACGTAAAAGGAGTGAACTCAAGTGAGCTTTTTTACAGTGCTCTAAAAGATCATAAAGATCCAGAGAAGAAGCGTAAGGCAATAGGTAAAACATTTATAGATGTTTTTGATGAAGAATCAAAGCTTATAAAAGATGTGAAATGGTTGGCACAAGGAACGATTTATCCAGATGTGATCGAATCGGTTTCAGTAGGAGGGCCTTCTGTTACTATCAAATCTCATCATAACGTAGGTGGTTTACCAGATTATATGAAACTTCAAATAGTAGAGCCATTAAGACTATTATTTAAGGATGAAGTGAGAAGAGTAGGTAAATCTATGGGACTTTCTCAAGAACTATTGGGCAGACATCCTTTTCCAGGGCCTGGTTTGGCAATACGTATTTTAAGTGATGTAACAGAAGAAAAAGTAAAGATCTTACAAGAAGTAGATCATGTATTTATACAAGGTTTACGAGATGCGGGTCTTTATGACGATGTTTGGCAAGCCGGAGCTATGCTTTTGCCTGTACAAAGTGTAGGAGTAATGGGTGATGAACGTACTTATGAAAGTGTGGTAAGTCTGAGAGCTGTTTCTAGTGTAGATGGTATGACCGCTGATTGGTCTAGACTACCATATGAGTTTTTGGCGGAGGTGTCAAATAAAATCATCAATACAGTAAAAGGCGTAAATAGAGTCGTTTACGATATAAGTTCTAAAACACCAGCAACCAAAGAATGGGAATAGGCATAGTAATTGTCCATTAACATAATAATGATGTTAAAGAATATGAAATATATTATATCACTTCTTATTTTGGGGTTGAGTTTTAGTACTTATTCTCAAAGCTATGAGCACTTTGAATCTTCTTATAAAGTCGCAAAATCTTATTTCGATTTAAAAGAATATGATGAGGCAATTAAAGGTTTCGAGCCGTTATCTATAGAGGCTGATAATAATCCATTTGCCCCTTATTCGCGTTTTTATAAAGCAAAAGCATATATAGCCACAGAAAAATATAATGAAGCGAGATTTGTATTGGTGAAACTAGCAGATGAGTTTTCTAAATGGGTAAAAAAAGACGAAGTAAATTATTTGTTGGCTTATGCCCAATTAAAAAGTAAGCAATATATAGCATCTAAGACAAGTATCGAAAAAATAAAGGATGACTCTCTTAGCTTACAAGGAAAAGCAATGCTGTATAATTTTATCGCTCAAGAAGATAGTACAGTCTTATTAAGTGAGTTTCAGTATAAAAATAAAAAAGATCAAGAGCTGGCTGAAATTATTGCGCACAAGTTGGTGTCTAGTAGTGATTCGGCAGATGTGTTTTTATTAAAGTATCTTATTCAAGATTATGATTTATTACCAGAAGATTTTGGTGGTAAGTCAGGCACTACGAAAGATCATTATAAGGTAGCTTTGTTATTACCATTAAATTTGCATAAAAGCAATGCGTATAAGAATATCAAAATTTTAGACATACTAAAAGGAGCAGAATACGCAATAGATTCGTTGAATGCTTTAGGTAATAGTATCGAACTCAAAGTATTTGATACAGAAGGTAAATTAACAAAGATAAATTCTATCTTACAACAACCTTCTTTTCAGGAAGTAGATTTGATTCTTGGACCATTGGAGAAAAAAGCAAGCCAGTTAGTAGCTACCTATGCTGAAGAGAATAAAATCGTGAACTTTAACTTTAATAGAGATGATAACTTATTCGATAATAAAGAATTTGTATATAGCTCTATAAGTTCACATGCTACAATAGGTAAAGAGTTGGCTAATACAGCATTTGAATCTTTTGATACCACCAAGGCTGCTAGAATTTATTATCACGATATTAAGAACAAAGAAGACTCTATTATGGCTGGTAATTATAAAGCAGAGTTGGAAAAACTAGGTATGAAAGTAGATGTTTTTTCTGCTGTTCCACAGGATGTAAAAAAATTCAGGTTATCTATATCTCGAGCAACACAATCTAATACCAGTCATGTTGTGATTTTTGCAAAAAGACATAATTTGATGGCGTCTACATTAATTAGTATTTGGGAAGGGAATAATAAAAAGATTCCAGTTATAGCCCCAAAAGAATGGTTAGATATTCACCTTATTGGTTATGATCAGTTTCAAAGAAGAAACATTCATTTTATTTATTCAGAATATATTTCTATTGATAACGAAAACTCAAAAACTATCAAGAAAAAGTATCTAGAAGAATTTGGTGTAGGCCCATCTAACTTGAAATATTTAGCTGTAGGTTTTGATGTTTCGTTTTTTGTGGGAAATCAATTAAATGAATATGGAACATTTTTTCATGAAAACTTAAAAAGTTTAGACGATAAAACTGCTGTCTTAACATCTGGATTAGATTTTTCTAAAGGTAATACCAATTGCAATGTTCCAGTATTGAAATTTGGTGAAGAGTTTGAATTTGAAAACATCAGTCAATCAAAGAATTAATGCTTAATAAATCTAAAAGTAAGTCACTATTTGCTTCAGCGCAAAATTCTATACCAGGAGGAGTGAATTCTCCTGTTCGTGCTTTCAAAGCAGTAGGAGGAGATCCATTATTTATTAAAGAAGCCAAAGGTGCTTACATGATAGATGAGGATAATAACTCTTACATAGATATGATTAATTCATGGGGACCAATGATTATAGGTCACGCACATCCAATAATTTTGGATGAAGTAAAAAGTGCATTGAATAGCTCTTTATCTTTTGGTGCACCTACAGCCAAAGAAG
>JAYJMJ010273246.1:0-12594 GCA_036873875.1 Laminaria ephemera | reverse complement strand
AGGAGTAGGAGCATTCCCGCATGGTCTATCATCTGCTCACTACTGTTCCTGACGACAGTGGTGCCCATACCGTCATCTTCGCCCCCGTACCCAAAACGAACCTAAAAACAATATACGTAGCAAGCATTAACACAGCAACAAAGCAGCAGACACCACCCTGCTGGCGTCAGAGAAGCACCCAAACTCGGCTCCGGATGCACCTACTATATATTGTTAGGAGCATTGCGGCCTGATCTGTCCTCTACTTGTGGTGTCCACGACGGCGGTGTCCATACCCACATCATCTCCTGCGCCATGACTCCCAAGGATACCCGAAAAAGAAACAGAAAGGGCAAAGCAGGAGGAAAGCAGGAGGAAAAATCAAAGGGAAAAAGAAAGGGACAAAAGGGATGAAAAGGGAAACCGGTTGAGCAAAAGTAAAACTATCAATTCACTGGTGATCGGGATGTTGCGATGATTTTAACGTGCCTGCTTGCCTACGAATCTCGCCACCGCACTCACCGGCATTGCCGTCTGGGAATGATGTTATGAGTGACGCCCTTTTTTCTTCCTTTGTGGCCCGAGTCGCTCATTCTGCTGCGACGACCTGGCTTTTCCCCTTCGACCATACCTGCTGTCTGTGATAACTGCGGTGACCACTCAACTACCAATCCTCCAGTTTCCGCGCTTTCTCATTCTTTGTATCTCTTGAAGCCGTTTCAGAACGAATCCGAACATCGAGGTTTGGGCGAACAAGATTTTTCCAGACGACGAGGAGGACAAGTCGACGCACACGTATCCGTCAGACACGGAGTTCTTTTTCAGGTGGGGGCTGCCTTACGATGCTGAACCAACCCGATCCCGGAGCATTATTCGTATTATTTGACCACCAAAGACTGACACGACGGCTCACGTTAATTCACCATTTTGGTGTTGTGGCAGTTCCCGTATTTCAACGATTCCTGTATGCCGATGCATGCGGTTCCACTCGGGTAACATGCAATGACGCGATGGCCTGGTCCTGTAGTGTGGCGATGTTTCGGACATTGTGACGCACCAATGCTGTGACACCAGGGGAACGCCCGCCAGTAGATCATATTAACATCGGCACCACGAGAGGTTGTCATATGGAGTCGAGTGAATGGTTCGCCGATCCCAAGTATTTTTAGAAAAACTGAAAAATACACTTCAGATGTGAGATCGAAAGTTTCATCGAAACTCATATGTGCAAGCTGCGTATGATACTAATATGTCAACTTCCCGGCTTCCAGTGGTGTTGCCGCCATTATCGCCGTTATCGTGACTTTTTTTTTATTATTAACCTCTTTCGGAAGGTATACCACTATGCATTTCGTTACAGATCCAAAAACCCGAATAGCAATACGCGTCTGCTCTTGCTATGTACACGATGAGTTGTTCGCCAAACCGGCAGATCAGTCTTGAACGGAGTGTGTCTTTAGGATTTGTCTTGATCGCTAAATGTAGTAGGTGGATGATATAGAGCGTTTGCCTGCGATCGTGGGTCGCGATAGACCGGAAAATGCGGCCTAGCCATTCTTTGTAATCAGCGTACTGCCATGCTGTGTGTAGTGACATTTAGGTATTTGATATCCCACGAGAGAGTATTAACGTGAGCCTCCCTCCGTCACGAGCGCTAGCAATAGTCCGTGTTTCCTCATTTGTCGGCAGTTGTGTTAAAGAGGACCGTTGAGCATGATCGTGAACGGTGTTGACGTTTGCTCGATACTTGCCCCCAATCTGTATCCGTAATGTGATTGGGACATGCACCCTCTTGCCGCCTTACAACTTACGTCAGTCGCAACACGTACCGCGAATGTCCTGAAGTGACAAGGCCCAATTTGCTTGTAGCGTTTTTTTTGCACTAACCTCGATGGACGTGATATTTTATCCACGTCTCGCGTCCTACACCAGACGGGCGGTTGCCACCACGCCATCACCACCGCGGAGGCGCAGGAACACTCCATCAATTCGTCCCTTCCAGGAAACACGATATTTCTTGCTCCACAAATCGGAGGTAATATGACAAGACAGTTTCACGCGCGAAACGACAGGGATACAAAACATGTTTGGGCGACACCGTGTCTGGACGGGCTCCTCGACAGATTAACTGCTCAACATTGTTGATACAATATACCTGGTATCATTAGTGTTAACAACAAATTGTCCATATATACTTGGATTATGCATCGGGTTACGATCCGAACGTTTACTCCACAAGTCCATTCTTGGTTGAGGTTTAGAGCCATCTCCTCAATTGAGGAGACTAGGAAAATGCAGGTGAACCTCTACCCCAGCATGCGTCAGTATCGCGGCGGTGGCCGCGGCGCTTCTCATAGAGTTCAACAATTGACCGCTGACCGTGATAGAACGCGTGGAGTTTCCCAATCATTGAGCGTAAGCACCCAAAAAAAAACTCCTCTTGAGACCAGGGTATGCAGAATACATACTCTTTCAGCTTACCCATTCGAGACAATTCGCGGCTGCTCATACAAAACGGCTGTCCTCAACGTTGGTTGTCTCGTATAGCACACGGTTGTTGCTTCATGCTATATTCGTATGATGTTTTGCCAAGTTGTCATTTCCGTGCCAAGTCGAATCCACTCTAGAGAAGGTGGCCATCTTTGTCGAACCGATCGCGGGAGAGAGTAAACGGCGCCAATGCGCCACGTTGGGGTAGTTGGAGTATATTGGACAAGTCCGCACAGGAAGCGTCATAGGTCTTCCGACCGCACTGGTCATGGTACCGCAGCACCGTGGTCTGGGGATCTGACATTAATTATTTCCGTCGTGCACAGATCCCGTTTATCGAGTTCATCCGCTGTGAAACCATGCATACGTGTTCTCGCGTTGTGGTCGTTCGGCGATTGGCCGCCCTGCGTAGCTTGCACCCACCGGCACACATCAACCCGCACCGACGGACGTGTGTTTCACACAGGTGTTGATTTGTAGGGTGATAAATCGGTGTTTACTCAACTTTGCAACAAGCGCAGGACCGGGACCGTACCTCTGTCCCGCACCCCCCCTGTACCACCGTCCACATTCTATCAACGCGCCCAAGTGGACAACAGTTACGATTGCCCTCATCGCAAATTCTTAGCGACGGCTAAACTACCCTATTTTACCTCAAAATTACAACTCAGCTGTGCAACGTCTAACTTATGTCTACACCGCTACCCACCCTGGTAAAGGTGAGCCCCCAAAATATGTCTTCGACTCACCCACCTATTTGCTTCTCTCAGTTGCTTCCGTCCGCTCGTCGTGCTTCCATTCGTTGCGGCTGGTCTATTCCAGGACTCACTGGGAATCATTTTGAGTGCATATCGCAGTACTCTTCGATGGCATACTGCTGCAGGTCTAGTTTTGTAAGTCAGGTGGTCAACTGCTGAACCGGCCGAATGGGTTTGTGTGAGGGATTTGTTCGCGTTTCGGGTGGTTTTGTATCATCGGGTGACGAACGGCAAAGCCCTTCGGTGGACTACATGCGCGATCAATTCTTCGGATGTTCTCGTCACCTCCCTAGGTATACTGGCACTGACATTGACACCTGCTCTGATAAGGGGGGCACGATTAGCCCAAACAATGTCTAACCGACGAGGCTTGTCGAGTCAGTATCGTTGGAATTATTTTTGTCCTCCGCAGCTTCATTTGTTAAAGACCTAGGCCATTAGATTGTTCATCGGGTTGCACTCCCATGCTTTCTGGGAGTACCAGGTCTTGTCTGAGGCTCCTCACTTGAGGAGTTCTGAACTTCACCCACACACATATTTTGAGTTTTCTACTAAATGTTCAACCGGATGAACAACCCCACGGCCAAGATTTACAAATATATCACACAGCGAAACAAGAATGACATCCCGACGATTTTGGATCAAGGAGGCCCGTCATTCAGAAACAACAACGCCTAAATGTGCTTCCTCTATCGTAATACGCGTCTTGGGTGAGACATAGAACTCCTCAAGTGAGGAGCCCAACAAGCAATAGGTCATCCCTATTTTAGCGTGCATTCATGTAGGTCGTCATGTAATCATAGCGTGCAGTTTTCCGCGTGTGGTCAATCGGTCCTCTGAAGCCGACACAGACCCACCGTAGGGGAAATGTCGTCTCGTGCTTACGCATTTTTTAGGCACGCCCAATGCCTACTTTCCTGACTACATACGCCATCGCCTTTGGTATCAGTCTTAAACCTCGACCCCACGTTATGGCAGCTGGTACTACCGGAGTATGACGAACGAATTCCGACCGCGAGGGGGACTGCGTTTAAATCGACACACCGATGGTACGATTTCTCCGACGCGAAGATCGACTTACTACCCCAGTTCGCCGATCTTTCCGAGCGGCCAGACGTGTGCCAGCGCAAGCGAGTCTACCGAGGGGTGAAAGGCTTCAACCTCGCGGGTGAGACATAGTTTACACATGTATGTAACAGCGGGCGGGACATCGAAGGGCGGACGCAGACTGGCGAGATATAATCAATTTTTGATGCCCGGATGGCGATGATACAACGTCCTCCTTTTCCTAGTCGGGTAGTGCGTATCGTTTGGAAAGTCTGATCGGTGAATTCCCTTACCACTTACACGAGTTTGGTGAATATCTATTTCTAGACAGTTCATTTGGGCACCGCACGGGCAGCCAGCGGTGTCGTGGATCTAAGAGTCAAGCTGCGGGATTATTTAGCGAATGCTGGCGTAACAAGACTTGTTTGTTATAAAACACTTTTGATGAATCACACTGCCGCTTTGGCGTTGGAGGACTCTGATCAATAAGGTATGGTGTTATGGTGAGCGGTAACATCTGGACATGTAGAATTGCTTGTTCACCTCGCCCAACGTGCGTACTGCTGGCTCGGCTATGTTTAGTCGCATAACGACGTCACCGGGCTGCTGACGTCCTTACGCACACAGTCGCTGGTATGCATCTCCCGTCCGTTCGCTTTTGTTTAAACCAAGGCAATTTCGGGGTTCACGAACAACGCGGCTACCCTGGAATTGACTAGTTATGTCGCGGTATTGTATACCAGGTATATGTATATGTTTTGTTTTGCTCATGGACTACTGTAACAGCGTCATACGGCAGATCAGATATTTGCGTGCTGCTGTGCACTGACTCCGACCGCCAGTGTTTATCAGGGCCACTGACGATGATGGCCGCGAATTTCTTGAGGCACTGGTGTGTCCTGCGGTACGTCTGCCCCTCGTCTATGGGAGTTGGTATTACTGACCCAATACCATACGTCCAGTACCAAATATTCCTCGTGGTAAGCGGTACTGATGGTCGAGCCTTCAGGCGCGTAATCTAGAGATATCAGTTATATTTTCGAACTCTCCCGGGAAGCGATTTGTTTAAAACACGACAGATTTTAACGCGCAACCCCTTGGTCCATTATTAACCCGAACCGTTGTCGTATTTCCAGATGTCCACCCATAACTCCTGCGCTGCCTAAACCACGTCTTCGTCAGGGGCTGCGAAGCCAAATATTTGGGTTCTGTGGTGGATAAAACTGCCTTTTGCTCTGCAAAGATCAATCAACGTGCAGCTGTTACCACTCAAGACAGCAACCAGCGACGACGGGAGACCACCGAGCTGACGCCAGCCGGTTCCGAGACACCTAGAACATTGGCTCCAGCGCCCCATTTACAGACCGAGACTAGGAGTAGCTCACGCTCGGGATCTCTCGTTCTGAATATTCGATCCGGTGATGTTTTAGACCCTGACGGTTTTGGAAAAAAACGCCCGGGGTTTGGCCAGGTGCGTTCCCATGCATTGGTATCCACGCCGGTAGGTATTTACTTCTGCATGCCTTAGCATTGACCGTGCATACTGCATGAGTAGTGTGATACTGCTACCCCTATCAGTGCTTGTTCGCTTGAGAGATAATGTTATAGGAAAAGCTCCTTGCAGAGTGGTGGCGGGCGAAGAGGATGAACTGTTTGTACGTGGTATTTCCTTCTCCTCGCCCAATGACGCGTTCTGCGATAGAGGTAGCAGCTTTTGCCCCAAGTATTTATGACTGAAGCGGCTTCTCAACAAAAGAAGGCTACCCAAGATCGTTTGGATGCCATCGCGGTTTACAATATATCTCTAGGCTGTCTTGCCACCCATCGGGTTGCACTTTTCTATTCTATCATTGTCAGTGCCTGGGCGAACCTGAGAGCCCCTCAAATTAGGCTGATAAAACAATTTCGGAATACGTCGCGCCACTATCGTAGCAAGCGTCCAGTGTCGAAAACCGCCATCAGGTATCGGGCATCGCCGCTCAAAATTATCATTGCGACGACTGCAGAGACCATGCTCGAGCGCAAACCTATCTCGGTAAGCCGTGGTTGAAGATAGGCTCTGCTCACGCCCAATGCCCAATATGCGTGTTTTTACAGTATTATCCAGCGTTGCAAGAAGCTCTCGAACTCGAATGTACCGCGAGCAATGGCTATATACGTGTGGTGTCTTGCTTGCAGACCGGAAGGCGCTCATAAAAAGTGACTCGATGGTACGACAGCGGTCGTGACTCGGAGTTGGGGGTTACCCTTTCTTCTACACGTGGTATCGGGTGTAATATTATACCCGTGCTATCAACACTGTTGGTTCTACGCACGTTGACGATGTGGAATGCGAGTTGTATTCGGATATCGGTCTTGCGTGTTAAGAAATCGTGAAATGAACGATGGCCTGCGGGTACAGAGATCGCCTGTTCGGTATGATCATCACCTTGGACTCAATGCTTTGTAGTCCCGTCATCTGTCACCCACGAAACTGCAGATATATGATGTCCAGGCTTCCGGCCCCCACCTATCAGTGGAATATATCGCTGGCCTAATTATTGGGCGATATATGGGTTGACGAATTAGCCCTTTGTAGGGGATAGACCTACGTCGAAATAATGACCTTTTAAATATATATGAAACCTTTTATAATCGCGTTTATGTACCTTGCTTGCGACCTATACACGTATATTTATAACCCTCTTCCTGGTGTTTGCGTGCCTTGCTCTTGTGACCCAGCCGCCTCTGGAGTTTTTTCTCAGTGTCATCGCGGACAGGGCCTGGTCGGACGTGACCATCACCACCTTTTGGAAGAACCCAACTCTTGCGAACCCGACTTACACGGCACTTGACTTGCTCAACCGCTATGGAATGCTAGGGCCCAACGTCGTCCTACATCATGTAATATCAGTAGTGTCATGCAATGCCTTTTTGTCTCATGTATTGTGTTGATCAACAGTACCCAAGGTTAGGTATTTTGGAGTCCCTTGGAACTCTACTCGGGTCTTTTGGGTGTGAATGGATGCTATATGGTGCTTGGCATGTTTGAGCTTAAAACTTGCTCATTGGCGGGGATCCTTTACTGCTGAGCTACCCAGCAACTTATGATCCGACTTACATCTAAGAAACGTTTACGTCGGATTGCTAGCCCGTTTGACTGCGTACAGAGTTTATTTCTTATTCATTGTTTCAAAAATGGTCGTTGGGTACGGCATTGAGCCCCTCAAGTGAGGACCCTTCGAAAATGCAGGTGCTACTTCTACCGTACCAGGCGTCTAGTGCTTGCTTGTAGTACCGACATTTGAATATTCATTTTGTGGAATACTTGCTTCAGTAGCGTAGTCAGCGACGTGAGAAAAAATTGGGTTGGTGGCTTGAATCGAGTGTGTAGGCACATTTTCGAGTCACGACGTAAACTGGTCAAACATTGGCCTCATAGGCGCAACCGATGACCAGAATATGTGCTGTCTCGATAATGCGGTATTGGGAGCTGTTGTCGACGAACGACGTATATGCAAGCATCATATAGCGTGTACCTCAGTGTCGAGGGGAGCGGATGCTCGTTCGTGAGGTCCCGGTTTTGCGTTCCAACGAATCGGGTATATCAATCGGCAAGAGAGAAAGAGTCGAATCTAAGGGCTACAGGGATCAGCAAGAAAATACGTTTTTGTTTGAAAAACGTTTTGGACCAGTCTGTATCCATGTTGCTTCTCGTCTTGAGTCCATGACTTTGACCGGTGAACTCAACGTGTCTAAGATTAGCCACGAGTATTGTCTTCCGTGCGGTGTGATATCGTCGTCGTCGGGTGCCTAAACTGACATTCTCGCCTCGTCCTTTGACACACTTAAGATTGGAGTAAAGTCCGAACATAGCATATGCCTGCGATCTTCAGAACTGATTGCGACTCTAACATTGCTTCAGAAGGTAAAATTATGTAGTGCGAACCACAAGGCACGAGGCGTACGCCTAAGCGCAGCGTGTCCACACTTATAGTGGTAATCGCCCTCACTACTACTCTTGAACGGTTTATACATCCAGTCCTATCTGTACTTTTCATCGCAATGTCTTGGGCCCAACACGGGTAATTCGGGCGCTTGCCTGCTTTGAATATCGTGTTGTTTGTGGTGGCTTCTGAGTCGATTTTCCACTCATAATCTACATCTAACCTTGAAAGGCGGAACGGACATCTTGTCTTTATATCTGCGCAATGTCCCCCGGTATTTTCCTGCTTTGGAAGACCTCCCCCCCCCCCCTATTAATCACTCTTTTGTATGTTCTGATACTGTCAAAACTGACAACACAATTCCCAAGTACTTTATCTCCAAAACACGTCGGTATACCTCTTAAAGAGTTAACATACTTATTTAGCCTACCACGACGTTTCACCTACAAGCTCTGCACAACATGTAAACGTTCCGCACATTCCGCTCCATGTTATAACATGTGCATTGTTTCTTGCAGGAGCGGCCTCTCGTGGACGACATAAGGGCAATGCTTTGTGCGGACGCCCTAGGTGTGGCTCGTTCTAGCCTGCACTTCCTTACGTTTGCACATACAAGAGCCTAGACATTTTACTTGCCGGTCAGCTGCGGGCCGGGGCAATATAGGCGGGAAAGTCGAGTCACAAACGGCCCTTTACCCAAGAAAAATCCAGACAACGCAACTCTTCTTATCCTCGAGAAGCCGGAAGCAGAGGTAGGTAAAGTGGCGCGATCGAAGCATTTTGAGGAGACTAGGCATGGTACAGTACAGATATTTTAAGAGAATGTGCGCGACTGCCGGTGTACGCCACGGAATAGCTTGGATCGTGTACCGGTCACTCTTGAAAACCACGGCATCGAACAATCCACCACAACAGCACTATATAATGCTCTCAATGCCCTTCATTCAACTTCCTACATTTGCTGCGGTGCAGGTGCGGCGACAATGTTGATAAGGTGTTCTGGTCGGCGGACGTGTAGCCGTGTTTACGAATCGCAACTGTGTGCCTAACGCAGCGGGGAATTAGATAGGTTCAGTAACTACTCCCTCAGGTCTGATCAAAGAAAAATGACGAAATTGACTGCCAGGAGAATGATATCTTAACATGGACCACCGACAGACACTACTCTCCGGCCGTTACTCAGACGAAAAGAATGTCAAGCGGCTCGGCTGATTCCAGCACAACCCTTAGATCGTGGAGGGCTGGTTGTGCCGCCTGATTTGGGTGGACTCTCGCTGTACCGGCGTTATCAGCCTTCAATATCTCTACCCAGAATAGTTCACCTCATTCCCAGAGGGCAGATTCGCACAACTGGGTTGCTTTCGCCGACTTGGGTTCGATTTCATTGTAGTGCAATGTTTTACCCATTCTCTCATCGCCTTTGGTGCTCAAAGGTTGCCGTTTAAACCACATCTGACGTGGCCACATCTTGCATGCCCTGATCCGCACTAGAATATTGCATGCTTGTCCCCCGTTGACGCCCTGGTCGTGTGCACGACGTTCGTGAAACGCCAGGTTTATGGAATACAGTGGGACACGGAACGAACGCCTTACACCCCATACCAGACCTGGGACGACAATGATGCACAATTGTTCGAGATGGTGACATTTAAGGGTATTGAAGGCCTAACGCGTTGTAGTATCACTGATTGAGATCGTTGCCCTGGTTTCTGAGTCATCGGATAGACGATCGTTGCCCTGGTACCTGGGCAATAGGGTACATTTAGTCTTCTGGAGTACAAACACCATTGCTTGAACATATAATTTCGATTGAAGTGGAAAAATGTCCTCGATTTGATGTAGAGAAATATAGGTGTTTACTGCCTTCGAGTGTACGTGTCGGGGATGGAGCTTGAGGAGAGGCGTTTGCCAAGCACCACCAGTTCAGCCGTGGTTCGGTCGTACCGAGTGTATTTACGGCTCGTCCATGGGTACCGTATATGACAGTGAATATTACACCAGTGATATATTTTTGGTTTTTAGAACATGATCCCCGGTAGTGGATAACTGTGGGGGGGTATTACACAACATACATGGGTGATAAATCGAATAGTCGTTTGGGAATTCAGAATGAATACCACCCAGGTCGTACACTGTAATGGTGTAACAACAATGGGAGGGCGTGATAGCAGGGGCTACAAAGGACATTTGTTGCGACATTCCAGGCAGTCGGGTGCGCGATAACAACGGGTGTGATAGCAGCGGTTGCGAGTGTTTGCCGGTGAAGGCGGCAAGGAGTGTGATACTATGAGGTGCTTAGCCATTGTTGCAAATGACGTTTGCTGCCGCCCTCCAGACAGGTAGCAAGGGGTGTATGACATAACAAGAAGGTGTCGTGGTACACCCTCACGCGGTGCGAATACCGCATTTCATGCGAGTTGATCAGGAGACAACTTGTATTTTCACTCTCTTTCTGTGCAGCTCCCTGATGGCAAATTCAACGTCATTCAACGCGAGGATGGCAGGCAACATCCCTTTCTGATATGGAGTACACCACTGTACTACCGGTATACCTAGAGGTACGAAACTGGCGGTACCGTAACGCTTGAGAGTACGAACAAATAGGAAAACAAGAAAATTATGCAAGGCGTCATGCAATAATATGCCGGTGAAGATACCAATCAGAACGCAAGGAAAGCATACCGATACCTCATGTAATGTGGTACACAACGCATCCCGGGTGATAAATCTGGTGGTCGCTTACCACTCAACAACAATTACCCCTCTGGTGGGAAATTGTGGGGGTGTGGTATACAAGGTGGGGTGTGTAATACTCTTGTCATATTGCGGATAGTTCTTAGAATCGTACCAGACATATTGGTCTACTGGTTTTACTCTAGACTCCCCGTTGCACCTTTGAATGTTGTCTAAACTCGGTTGACGCATGCAACGGTAGAGTTGCATCCTTTTTGCTTTTAGGCTGCTCAGTTGAGGAGATATATGTCTCTCCCCCCAAAAACTGATTTGAGGAAAACGTTAAAGTGCTATCCGATGAACAATCCCATGACTGCGCTATACAACGAAAATTGGAAAAAAAAAAACAACGCAATTCCGACCATTTTGTGTTAAGGAGCCCCGTCATTCAGAAACCGGTTAAGGCCAAAAGTGCTACCTATATCATAGCACGCATCAGCTACTGTTTTGCAGTGGCCGCGTCGATTCCCCACCGCCGTCGTTCGGTGGAGGCGTTATCGAGTGTTCTATTCCCAACAGAGGCTGCTTGCGGGTCTGGCTTTGAGGGCCTATGTTTCCAGCAGCTCCGAGCCACTACGAAGCGCGAGTGGCTAACCTGTTTACATTTGCATGTCCAAAAGCATTTCGGATGTTCAGGTTGACAAGATGGGTTGCCATGGAATTGGTTTTTCCAATCCACCAACAAACGATTTTTAATGTCCGTTTGTTTGTTGAGTGAAGTACAGGGCGTAAACCCGGTAGTGAAAATGGGGTTATTTTCCCTGCCGTAGTCGTAACCCCTTCTCCCCCCCCCCGGTCACGCGGCGGCGGCTTGTGATGTTTTTCTCCGCCGCTGGTGCTGATACAGCTATGTTATCTCCGTTTGTTTGGGGCCCAGTCGGTACCTTCGATTGAAATATGTCCCTCATAACAACGAGAGCTGGAGAATCAGAAGTGGTATCTTTTTGGGATGCTGATGCTTCCAGGGACGTCGACAAATACCCTTTCTTCACGCCTGATAGGTTGGTTCTGCTTTCTGTGGCGGTGTAGCACGCCGATTTGAGGCTGGGTGGTTTACCTCCATTCCTAATGGGAGTCGGCAGTTCACGCACACAAGGCTCCGCACACTTGGCAATCACGTTGAGCACCTCCGCAAAGGCGGGCGGAACGAGTACGAAGGGTGCGGTGATAAAGCTATATATGTAGTATACGTATTACTCAACTAATTTAACCTTGGGGATACCTGATTATACAATGATAAGTATCCGGTTAATTTTTTTTTTTTTAATCAGATTCGATAGATATAATATACGTGAAGGTTACCGTTGCAGATTTCATTAGATGAAGCTCTGGTTAGCACTTGATAGAGCTATTCACAAGGGGGCGTACGATAGTGGTATTTTTATCGTCAGTTATTCAGTTCTGACTGGTACTACTTTCCGTATCTTAAGCAATTGGATTTTGGATTTCCTTTGTAGTTAATAAGATAATTAGAACAAGCGCTACACATTGGCAGATGACAAATGAAATAACAATATATTATTGATTTTCTTCCGAATTGCATTGTTATTATCGTTTTTCTGGATCTTGGGAGAGAGAGATTTATCCCCTTGGCCAGATACCCCCATCGCAGCCTCCTGCGATCTACTGCGTATCTCGCCCACGCTTCAACCGTCCCTCTC
>JAYJMJ010273228.1:0-12595 GCA_036873875.1 Laminaria ephemera | reverse complement strand
TGAAGTGGCCATGAACTGTGCAGGGGCGCGTTTGGTCCAGTTTGAGTAGTCATGGGTTGAGTATTGTCCCGCCGACGAGTTGGTTATTCGTTTGGTCGAGCGGATTTATCCCATGCTTGCTACTTGAAATATATGGATGGATGTGTAGAATATTGTCAGGCATATTCCGGGATGGAGATGAGGGAGGAGTTATGTTTTGATTTTGAGAGTTGACCATGGTTGTTTGAGTTGGTTCCGTACTGAATAATGTTTTAATCTGGCAGTGGAGTAGATGATGGAAATTCGAGGGTCTTGTGTGTTTTCAGGAGATTGTTGTTTTCTGGTTTGAGATTTTGGAGATAGAAGTGATTTTTGTTTTGCGAATTGGAAATCGGATTTTGGATTTTGGTTGTTGGATTTTGGATTTTGGATTTCGGATTTTTTATTTTCGGAGTAATTTTGGAGTCATTACGATATTTGTGGTGCTTCACTATCAACAATGTACTGGTCGCCCCGGTGATCAAGTGGTTAACCTCGAAGACTGCTAAGGTTGGAGTCGGGGGTTCGAATCTCGGTATGGAGATTTTTATTTCTGAGGCACCAACTGCCGAGAGCGCTTTATGGCGTGGGTAAGCTCAATTCAACGCGAGTCGACGAGGGAGGAAAGTGCTGAATTCTTCTCGCAATAAAAATGAAGGCGCGTACCGCAGTGGGGAGGGGAGAGAAGAGCCTTCTAAGTGACCCCGGGTCTGAGCTACGACTAGGGAGGGAGAAGGAGAAAGAAAAAGTGCGAAGATAAATAGATGATAATAGATGGGATGAGCAAAAACAAAATGTGACGCGGGCTGTGTCATGCCCTGCGATGGGTGATATTAGCGGTATACTGAGCAAGAGGGATGATGGTTGTCGTGCACCGAGGAGGGATGTTGGTTGTCCTCTGGTTCACGACGGAGATGTTCCATCGGAGATTAGGGAGTTCCATACTTGATGAGGGATTACTGCAGTGGGGATGTGTATGTGTTTCTGCGGGGAAACGGGAGTTTATTTATCCCGCCGGGTAACGTACTGGCTTGCGATGCGTTGCCATGGCATGACCCTTTTCCGCACTCGATGGTTCGATCATATACACATGTGTGATCATCTGGGAGTCAAATTCGTCCCGTATCCAACACCTTGTAAGCCCTGTCAACGCTAAGAGAGGGTTCAACCGACACCCATCCGACGATGCCCCCGTGGTTGGATTTGATAAGACACTACAGGGGTATTAATTTGAGAATGTCGCAATCATTTTTTGCAGGAAAAGTGCTTTACGTTTTTGTTTAATGCCATCACAATACTACCGAAGAGCCAAAAATCGGAGATGCAGATTTCAAGTTATGCTAGTTTCCAGTTTTCGCCGACAAAATGAAAATGATGGCCAGGCCAACAGCACAGCACCAAGGGGATGCTCTCGCAGCAACACCAGGCTCGATTGAACACTTGTGGCGGGCTTACTGGGCTTGGATCTGCCGACGAGGCTTGTCTCTCCAATTTGATTTCAATCTGCAACTCGCTGGTCCAGCCGCGATCGCAGGGAAGACGTTCAGCGGTGCCGGTCGGATATCCCAGCCCGGGTTCGGATACACCCAAAGACCCAGAGCAAACGTTCTCCGGGAACACAGTTTTGTTTTGAGGCTTGCCACGTCGGGGGCGTGTGGTTTTCTGTGCTCGTTCCTACCAGAAACGCGTCGAATCGCGGCGCGTCGGTTGTTGGTCTCACAGCTCTTGTTGGTGTGCAAAACCTGAATATGTTGAACAGCTCTTATTAATCGGTGGTGAAAGCGACGGAAAGGCCTGCAAAAACGGTGGCACCCGAAGGGGGCAGTGGCTGGCAGGATACTTTCTCTGGCAAGGGCGTACCATTCGCTGCATTTGTGTGATACGAAGGGATTAGAGTGGCGACAAGGGCGCGTCTGAGCTGAAATGTTGTCGATCAACACACCACCAACCATAGATGAACACACTTACACTCAAAATATTCTACGTGTAGACGTAAAAGGACACACACACAGAGACAGACACAAACAGACACGTTGTTCGAACACCGGCATGGGAGTCCTTGAAAGGCTACTTGAGAGGCTCTCAAGGAAAGGTGAAGCCACTTTCGTGAAGCCACTCACTTGATGCCACTTTCAGAAGCGAAATTACTAGGCGAATGATGTGTCCATATTCCGAGACCACTTTGAAGCAGGTTTCCAGGCTATTCCTAAGAGCTTACTCTTTGGTTCACCTTCCTAAGTACAACAAATCGGCTATAATTTTCGAAAGCGAAATTCCCAGGCAATTACTGAGTTCACTTTGCCGAGTCCACCTTGCTGAGTCGGCTATTCTGAGTCCACTATGTTGAAGCCACTTCGATTGAATTGGTTTAGCTTATCGGTATACGGAAAATATATATATTCGTACACTTGGAGATGCAGCAGCAACTGACAGATGTCTTGAGCCTGCAGCCCACAGGTCACTCATGGAGTCCCTCAGCGGGATCGACCGAGCCACGTACACTGCCTCAACTCCTCCGTTCGCTCTAGCTGCGAAGGGGTTTTTGTCACGAGTATTGTTTGGAAACTGCCCTCGAGCCCTCCCCACAGAAGATGAAACGGTGGTGCTTTTATTGGTTTGACCAAAGACCAGCAAACGGGTATGCTGACGTTCGGTGCGAGCTGTTTACCCACACATCATCCGACAAGCGCTACGATCGGGGTAGTACATTGGCCAAAATGTTTCTAACTGATGTGGCTTCTCGACCGAGGAACTGCCCAATGCCGCAGGTGTTTTACGATAGCATTCATTGTATACCTAGGCCATGACATTAATCGATAGGTTGCACCTCCGTGTTGTACCACATTCAGGTTTTGGGTTCGGTATGATCTCATCAAATGAGGATACTCAGGAAAAAATACGCGCACCCGTATCGAAGCATGCGAAATCGAAGGCCCCGATTGTCGGCTGCGGTCCCAGGCAATGACATATCTGGTGCTTGGACACGCGCCGCTACTTGTGCATGGACGAAGATACCCACCCAGCTACCTCCTGTAAGCGTGTCAGCAGAATCCCGGAAATAGACTGGAAAACTGACAAGGAGTGAGATAACGCGGACTGCTGCCTTGTCCGAGCGAGGCATGGATCAGCAACGTGGTAAGTGAAATACTGCAGTTGGCTTGCCAGCACCCTAGGAAACATCTCGCACCTCGGATACATGTTTAAAACAAAAGTGTAAACGCGAAAGACGTCGTCACGGAACCAACCATATGTGCACAACGGCCGGTGGAACAACACTTGCGACAAGCTGCTGACCCATGAAGAACATACAATAGTGGAAAGTCTAGTACAACAAAAACAAAAAGCCACTCGGCTGGAGTTCGAGTCGACGCATGTATGAGACACGATAGTACTTCACACCCCAGGCAACGCGTTTCTCAGGAAGATTGGCTCGAGTACCCTTCCAACCAAAGCAGCATGCAACATGAAAACAGTATCCTTCTGTCTGGCAGAACTCGGTATTACTGTACTGGTTCAAGTTTTGTTTTTTCCCCGGGGGAACCAGCACATCGAGGAATGAGTAAGCAAAACTCCGATTTCAGAAGGGACAAAAGGTGCACACACGCGTACGCGCACCCTTCCCAACCGCCCGGCCTCCACTATGCAGCCTCTCGCGCCCACTTACAAGGCTTGCCAGACGTCACCAATCGACACTCCGCTGCCCCGGGTATACTGGGGCGCTATGGATCCCAACCCTTGAGGGTTTCTCGCATGCTTTTCTTACGTTATTTCAAGCAAGCTTCCAGTTTCTCCCGCCACGAGTCGAGATCATACCACCCAAACAGCTCGAAATCCTCGCTGTACAAGCGACCGACTTTTTCAAGTATATCCTGGCTGGTGTAGTATTCGGTCCACGCGCAAGAGTCCTCGGAGAACAGATCTCGGGCGCGGGGCGAGATATGCGGCGGGGAGGTGTCTTGGTCGGCGTACGGGTAGTGCCGCGCGACCGTCCCGTAGTCGAACTCCATGAAGGCGTGCTTGCCTTGGGGACCCCACCCTGACTCCCCGAAATCGCTCCAAATCTTGCCGGGCAGGGATTTCAGCACCTTTGTTGCTGTTAGCTGTGGGGCGGTCGAAACGGTTCATCGTGAGCGCATTTCTTGTGAAGTAGATCTACCACTTCAAGCATTCTACGAAACTAGGTGTTAATAGCACCCTAACTTTGTGAAGCTCCTCATTAAGGAAGTCCATGACGAACCCAAGAATGGATTATGACGAAGTCGGAAAGTGTAAACGGATTAACAATCCCATGGCCTAGGCATGCAACGAAAGATATTGTCAAAAAGCATCGATATATGGTAGTTTTGTCAGGTGAGGAGCCCCGTCGGTCAGAAAATGTTTTGGCCAAAAGCCAAAAACAGGTACAGTACTCCTATCGTAGCAAGCGTCAGCTTACCGGCATCTGCAGGGGGTGCCGAACGTTTCTTGCAGTGCAGGATGTGAAATCGTGCACACATCGGACAGATCACGATCTAGATCATCTAGATCCTATATCTGGTGATGTAATATGTTGTACAGGATCTATGCAGTACAGATCCAACCTAGAAAATATGTGCTAGATCATGCAAATCATACGGGTCCCACCCGGCAACATGATCTATAGGCCGTGCAGATCATATAGACCAGGGATCTATCTGACCTGAATGACACAGATTTGTGAAAGGGGATATAATCTGTCCGACGTGTGAAATCGTGTGATCAGGGACTGGAGGGTGGGTATAGTACAGGCACGAAGGGAGCAGCAATACGGGTGTATGGCGCGACTCGTCTTGTTTCCCGCCATCACTGTACAGTACCGACTGCACTGCACAGGCGTCCATTGTCGTGTACACGACTAGGACGAAAGGGAATACAACGAAGGAGGTATATTTGAGCACACCAAGAGCTACATCTGGTACGTTGGATGTATGGCAGGGACGCGTTTCAGTGTATGACAAAAGTGGGCCCATTAACCGCCAGGCCCGAGAAACAACCTGCCTGTCGAACGGTATCTTCGACTTGTGATTCTCTAAAAAGAGTGAAAAGGGACGCGCACGGCTTCAAATGGGTTAAAAGTGCGCACCGTTCGTTTTTCGCCGATAGGTGTGTGTAGCATAACCACAAATTGACGCAACAGCATTCGCCAGAGATATGTTGTAGCACATAGCGCGGCCCATGTCCGATTATCTCTACACACACCTGCAGGGTCTCGAAAGGGATGACGGCGTCAAAAGGCGACAGTCCCATCCCGCACGTTCTTGATGCCGGCCTGAACGCCGACGGCGCCTCCCATAGGTGAACCTCCAGCATGCCGAGTAGCCGCTCGAACGTCGGAACAGGTGTTACGACTGCATCCCGTAACAGCCGTGACCTATAGACGGCTTCTCTTGCCCCCGCCTCTTCAACATACCCCTCCCACTCTAGTGGGGTTCGGTCCTCCCCTGCTTTGGATTGCTGCTGTTTGGCCTCATCGCCCTTCAAACCCCAGTGCGTTCTGATTGCGTCGTACCACTCCCAATTGTCGTCGACCGATAGTGCGCGATGCGCCTTGTCCAGGCCGACGCCGTGGAATGACGAGTTCGTCTCCCTATCTGGCCACGTTTGAACTAGGTCGAGGTACGCCGAAAGAAGCCGCGTCACCGGGTCCCGGACAACTCCTATCTTGATCCAACCGCTACCATTTTCCTTGTAGATTTCCTCCATCAGCCGTTTGTTGGTCAAATCCAAGAGGGGAAGCTTCGAATCCACGGCATCAAACAGCAACGATTGAACGCTCGACACCGACCAGTGATCCACGCCCTTCAGATGGGTGTACGTAGCAACGCAGGGTGAATCGGTTTGAACAGCGTCGGGAAAACAAACCAGAGCGATTGGGACGGGGGGCGGGGGTCTGGTTCAGCAGGTTGAGGGTTAACTATTCCGAATGCTGAGCTCGTACGCGTGTCACCTGTCAGCAAAAGAGAGCCCGGCGCGCATTACGTAGGCCCGTCTTCAACACTCTGCATAAGTTTTCCGGCGATGCTACGTGCGTGTGTCGATCGAAGCAACGGTGCCACACCAATATCTCTATCAAGTGTGTTCCAACGCTGGCTGCCCGTTTTGGTTGGACCGCGCAGAGACGACATCAAACCTTCGTGCGGTGGTCACGCCCTCACGCAGGAGACCAAGATATCAACCAGAAATTGACAATGAATCGATCTACCCTCACGCACGGCTGCTTGGCTTCCGCTTCTTGTTTCTACCTGTTTGGGTCGTTGTTCCTCACAACAACAACAACAAACACACCTTCATGCGTTTGGCGAGCATTCTGAACTGTAGCGAGCCGGTGTTGGGCGGGGCGCAAAACAGAAGAGAGTGCTCCACGTTCACGATCGTCTCCGATTTGCGCAGCCACTGCCTGCTATTTGATCCAGAGCTCAGTTCGAAATCCATGATTTATGGACGGCGGCAGCAGCAAAAGAGGCGGGAAAGGGAGGAGTGAGACGGGTATATATGCTTATCGTGCCTGCTTCACGTTTACACAAACACCTTATCGGCGTAAACGGTGATGTCAATCGGAACGCTTGATTGCCTATAGCGTGTCCGGACACCGTGAAATCACGAGGCTTTACGTTCTTTTTGGCGCAAGTGGGGGGGCAACAGATAATGCAACGGCGATGATTCTGCTCAAGCGTCGAGTTTGCGCGCCTGTCTGCTGCCAGCCCACCGAAGTGGGAGACGCACAGTATGATCGAGGCGCTGACAGAGCTCGCTTCGTATTGCAGACACGTATGAAAAATGTCGAGTAAGTTGACGTGCTCTTAAAGCTTCCCGGCCAGTCTTGCCACAGTTCCGTACACCACCACAAGCAGAAGCCCAGGCCTAACCCTACCTTTCGTTTCTTGTCGGCGGGAACGTCGACAGTGTTCGAGGAGAAAGCTGGTCCTCACTGAGCTCAGAAGAAGGGCAGTTCCACAGACCCCCATCGTCCAAGAGAAGTTTCACCTGGATGCCGACGCGTTTAGGATGTTTAAGACGTGAACCGAGGCATGGTAGAGACTGAAATCGGGGAATATATTGAACGATCGTACGAGCCGAACGCTTGAGGGGGGGGGGCAGCATTGCAAGGCGGGTCTAGGGTCTAAAGGGAATATCGAACTCTGACACGTACTATACCTCTTGTAGGAATCTTGATGCTGTATCGTGGAAAGGTTCCATGTCAGCCACAGTCGGTCCCGAGGTCATTCCGTATACGGTCGAGTATCTTCCAAGCGCGAGAGCTTCGCGGAATGGTATAAGGTCCTCATCCGATCTGTTGACATCAAGTGTGCGATACAGTTTTCAAAACACGTACCCCGTGTACCATACAGTTGTCAAAGCACGTCACCCAAACCACAAAGTTGTGGGTTCTAAAGCGCAGCTGGAAAATAATATAGAGATCGGGGTTCTTGTGGGACCCTTTGCGCTCGCTTTCTGGTGTGAGGGTTGGGTGTACGCGATGATCCATTTCCTCGTGTACCTAGTAGGGAGACTGTTGAGTATTCTCGATGTGTATTGGGTGTGTGAGGGTTGTGTAACGGTCTGCGGTTACGCAGAGACAACATGATTATTTTTCCTCGAGCATTTCATATGCCACGGGCAGGTGGCTCCAAATCACGTGATACCTTAGTTTTAATCTACACGACCTTCGCGTTTACAGGCTAAAATGTATCTACTCAGTGTGTCCTGGCTCCATGAGTGCCCAGCTATACAACACTCCCGGTCTACACCATCGCACCACCGGAGTATCCAAGAGCGGGGACCAGGAGCGCGATGATCGTGGTGGTGGAAATGTCTAAACAAGCCTGAACCATCCCACCAGATAATCGGTCGAACGCACTGGATCTATCCGAAACGGCGGATCGTGTATCCATCACCTGGTGGAGAGATCCTTGACGATGGCCTCGACCCCTTCAGTGGTGCTTAAGCTTCCATTTCCTCCCACCACGACAAATTCCGAGTAGTTCAGTCCAGTCCTGGCGTGAGCGATGAAAACATCGACAGCAATCAGGAGGAGTGATCATCAAACCCTTCCACTTCCCGGCGATCGTTCACACTCAAAGGTGGAAGTATCTTTTTCTCTTCCCAGCTGATCTCTTGAAGGGGTTTTGATGCGTGCTACGACCGAGGTAGCACGTTTTGGTAAAAAAACGTTTTTCCTGAATGATGGATACCTCTCCCAAAAAAATCCTTAACCCAAAATCGTTTGAATTTCAATATTTTTTTTTGCCATAATTTTTGTTGAATATCTGGTCCGACGCCTGCTACGATAGAGGTATCACTTTTCGGCTTTTTTTGTTTCTGAACGACGGGGCTCCTTAACCCAAAATCGTCAGAATGCCGTTCTTGTTATGCAATCTGAATTTTTGGTATGCGTGGGCCGTAGGGTTTGTTCATCGGGTTGCACTTTCAGTTTAATTAGGATCAGTTTGTGGGTGAGGTTCAGAGCTCCTCAAGTGAGGGGCCTCAGAAAAAAAATGGTGCACCTCTATCGTAGCATGTGTCGTCCATGGGATTTTGTTCATCGGGTAGAACTTTTGTTTTTCCCCAAATCAGTTATTGGGAGAGGTATAGAGCTCCTCAAGTGAGGAGCCTCAGAAGCATAGCATGCGTCTTTTACGCTAGGCGATTGTGTGGACAACCTCGAGCCACTCGTGTACACTCCCACCCTCCCCCCCTCCCACGGTACTTTCTATTGCAATTCCCGCTCAGAGGGTTCGGCTTTCACAGGGTTCGCTGACACAATGCTACACGATGATCGTTCAATGGGTTCGGCTTTCACAGCATTCACTTTCACAATGCTCCATGATTTTCGTCGAGTTTTTCCAACGCTCTCGCGCTTTCAACCGCTGAAGAAGGCGGTTTCACCAGGGTTTGAGCTGCAGGCCTCCAAACTTCAGGCAGTAGGCGCCACAAACGTTTCGGTTAGACTGTACCAGTTTGGGGCGAACGTTTGTATGTATCAATGCTGTGAGACGGAGGGACCTGGACACCGTTAGCCAATCGGTTTCGGTACTACCGCACATGCATCGCGTTTCGTCATCCACATGTACAACCGACCGATCGCAGGGTAACCCTCGTACAGTCATCTGTGACCACGAGGTTCACAAGAAGCAGCGCGGAATACCAAGCCCTTGCCTCGTTTCGTGCGACAACCTTCTACTGCGGTAATCGCTGCTTTATTTGAGAGCGTTACAATGATGCATTGCCTTGACGAAGTAATTCCCGACGACGACCACAACGACATCGACCAGGAAGCGACCGCTGTAGTCATCCCGAGAATGCCACTTCCATTTACGGTACTCTGCCGTTGCTGTGTTATCACGCCAGCATAGAAACGTAACCGATAGCCAAATGACCTTGCAGGTAGATGAGACCTTGCCACTAACTCACCGCATGAAGGGAAGGGCTTCGACTTCTTCACTTGCGATTACCGGTATGCACCCGGCCGAGATGGCGTCGAAGAATCGCCGGCTGGTCATCGTATCTCCCCGAGGGCAAAAGCAAAACCTGTTATTATCCACAGATGATGACGAATGATCCACAGATGATGATGTTATACTTAATAAAACCTGCTCTCAACAGTTGTACAAAGGGCAACAAAAACAAAATATATACCTGGTAGGGAAATGGGTGATGGAGAGTCACATAAGAGATACTACTGCTTTATGAAAGGATGTTCGGTTTCTATCGGGACGGCATCTACGCTACATTGTCGGAGGGCAAATAGTAATGACAATGCAAATAAATACGTATAAAGGATAAATCGTGGCTCAGCGTGCCGCCCTTTCGATGCGCGTTCGGAGCCCCGCGAGCAATAAGCGGCTATCCGTAGGGTAAACATGATGTTTGTTTTATTTGCGTAGTCGGTACGGGAACAGCACAACCTGAGAACGCCGACCAGAACCACCAAAAGAAATCAACAAAACCTTGCATACCAAACAGGTTGTACCGTGATAAGACGGAGACATAATTCTGTCGGCCACATTAACGATCCCGATCTGTAGAGGACACTTTGTCACGTGAAAATAGACGCTAAGTCCCTTGTATTCCAACAACCGGGTTTATTATTACGTTGGCGTCTTTACCAGGGTCTTCACAAACAGTCTGCACATTGTAGACTTTCCTGCGATATATTTGAGGGTCCATCAAGTATGCCACGGCATAGTACGGCATAGCCGAAACCAATTAGTTGGTCCGACGCCACTGACCGTCGACTTTACAACACTTGATATTGACTTCAACGCCCGCATGCGCAAAAACCACAGCAACGACGGCATGTCACTAGTGCCCCCTCAACCTCTTCTCCCCTTCTCGGAACATGTATTGGGCATGTATTTCGGCGAATGCCGGTACACATGCGCATCCTTGTACAGTGATATTCACTATCCTTGTGCCGAGCAGAATGTAATAAGCCCAACACACATTGGCGACCCTACAAAAATACCAGGTACTTGGTTACCAGTTGATCATAGTAAAACACAAACTCACAATACAATCGCACACAATGCCCACTCTGGGTAAGGAATCCTTGTTATTTCGCAAGTGTTTTCGTACGTCCGGGAATCGGTGCCCAGCTACACCGGCGCGTGCTTTTGTGTGGCTTCGTGTGATTTCCGGGGATTTTTGGGGATTTCGTGTAATTACGCTCTGCCCACCCCCCCACCCCCCATTCTGATCGGTGAAAACCAGCGCGCGTTGGTAAGTCGTGTACGTCTGTCTGTCTCCGCATGCTCTGATACCCGGTATGTGTACCTGCTGCGAAACATGTGATCCGCGTAGTGCCCTGCATCCTCAGCCCAGTGGTGTTCACTTTCCCCTAGGTCGATGATGCTGTCCGGCGATAGCTGCTTCACAACCTGATTGAACACCAAAAGTCATTTAGACGCAGCCCCGGCAGATCAGCCAACCAAGCAACCAGGTAAACACCCAAGCAAGCAACGTAGGTGCGGAACCTCGCGAGAATATAAGGCGGAAGGGGAGTTAGTAAACGGGCTAGTTAGATATTCGGGATATGCAGAACCACGCGAGAACAGAACAAGGAAGGGGAGTTAGTTAGTAAACGTGTTAGTTGGGTATTCCTGACACGATGGCCGTTGTCAACGGTGAGTCAACATATATATATTTTACTGGTATATATATCACCCTGTACAACAAGCGAGAGAGAAACAGCAACGTGGTACGCAGTACCTCTTACGTATTAATGAGGCAAGGGCGGGGAAGCGGAGCGACCGATGCCGGATTTTGCCATTCTGTTCATTTGGGGGTCTGAACAGACCTCCAACAGTTTTTTGGTCTGTTTGTCTGTCTGTCTGCACGCTGTGTAGTGTCTGTCGAGTTTTGGGGTTTTGAATCCTTGATTGCGAGAGCTGCACGTGGCCGATTTCCACAAACTCGGCATCTGCAAGAGCGGAATATGTTACTCCAACTCGTAGCTCTTGTTTCATTGCACGCCGCCGCGACTTGGCCACCGTCAGCAGGCTGTTACCGTTTTGGTGGCCTTGTTTTGGTGTGAGTATTTTTTATGCGGCATCTTTTTTTTGTTTTTGGCTTTTGGTTCCGAACGCACAAGGCGTGTGCGAGGCACTCTTGCCTGATTTGCCACTCTAGTTATAGTAATGATGATTTTGAAGCCGAGGGAGTGAAGATGATTCCGCATGTCCTTCCAGTATACTTCATGCTCCGAGCATACTCCGAGTACTCCGAGTATGAGAAATATGCAACCTCTAAACGCTGCAGTATACGAGCAAGATATAATCCGAGTATTCCACAGGCTATCGAACCCCGAAATTACTGAAGTACAGGGAGTATCCACAATAACGAACCCCGAAATACTCGGGAGTGCCGGGACTGTCCGCAGTACTCAAAATACTGAGAGCCCGAAAGTACCCGCAGTACAGAACCCCTACAATACTGCGGGTGCTCGCAGTATTCGCAGTGCATAACCCCGAAACATTTGTAATACAGCAGTGTACGTGTACGAGCAAAATACTCAGTACCACTGCCACCTGCAGCACCTCGCAGTATTTAACCTAATACTCCAAGTACTACCTCGTTGTACGAAACGGTGAAACGCTGACAGCATTGATTGGCAGTATGAGCAGAATTAACAGCCGAATACTGCAAGTACTATTACGGGGGACCATTGTAATCAGGACCAAATCTGGTTAGTAAAATCAGCGGAATATATAGGTTTTTGTCTACATCGTAGGTCCTGATTACTACGGTCCTCCATAATAGAGTATGACAAATACAGAACCCCGAAATACCTAAAGTGCTTGAAATAGTGTCGAACCCCGAAATACTTGAAGTACAGCGAGCGTCCAAAGCAGTATCAAGCCTCCAAATAATGCGAGTCCGGAAGTATCCGCAGTACAGAACCGCGAAATTCTGCGACTACCTTCAGTATTCGCAGCGCATAAACCCCGACACATTGCGAGTACGTGTACACCCTGGACAATAGACACAACAATGGTATATTGCTTCGACAATAGACGAGGGGGAAAATCTATCGATATGTATTGTCTGCGACAATAGACAA
>JAYJMJ010273209.1:0-12595 GCA_036873875.1 Laminaria ephemera | reverse complement strand
GGATTTTCCGTTTCCGTCAAATTGGTTACCGTCAAAATACGAAATTCCGTCTACCGTCAACGAAATTACCGTCGTGTCCTATTACCGCCGAGATATTTACCGGCATATTTTGGATTTTCCGTTTCCGTCAAATTGGTTACCGTCAAAATACGAAATTCCGTCTACCGTCAACGAAATTACCGTCGTGTTCTATTACCGCCGAGATATTTACCGGCATATTGTGGGATTTTCCGTTTCCGTCAAATTGGTTACCGTCAGAATACGAAATACCGTCTACCGTCAAAAAAATCACCGCCAAATGCATTACCGTTCCGTCTGAGTTCCGTCTGAAATATCGTTACCGAACACCACCCTGCTATTTTTGGCGCCGTCGGAAATTAGAAACTCGCTTTCATTAGACAGAAAAATACCTACCAATAACATTCCCTCCATGGCGGTTTCTACGCGGCCACCGCGTTCGCTTGCGGCAAGGAAAGAGAGTTTGACGTGTCAAGCGTCAGCAAGTGTCCCGGGAACACAACCCGACTTGCTGAAACTTCACACGTTAAGCGCACCCTCCTTCCGGCACGCAAACGTCATGACCTCGTCGAAATTCCCATCGACGGTTATGGCACCGGATAACGAAGCCCGGGATAGTCAAATACTACACAGTAGTGGTCCCTCTATAGCGCCGGTTGAGAAGTGACGGTTGGCCGCTACGATAATGCCTGAGAAATCGCTTGGCACAGAGGGGAACAACCAGTAGTGGCAGTAGCGGAGTAGTGCCTGTTGCCGCTATAGTGCCGGTATTTCCGGCTGGCTTGTACCAGGTAGTCGATAAGCATAACTACTAGTCTAAAAGAGTGCTGGATGCTGGCTGTCGTCGAGTAGAAACAGTTCCATAGGGTTTACAAGCTTCCCCTTCGAGATGCGGTTGGCTTGAAATCCCGGGGGTGTCGCAAGTTAAAAAGGGGGAACAGAGGCGTTCCTATGATATGAGCTATTAGACAGGTATAACGTCAAAAAGCTCTTGAAAACTAAAGAAAAGACAATTAGTCCATCGCTCAAATAACCGGGCAAGCAACACCGACCAGCCCAAACGAGCTTATAGCCTAGTCTCTAGGGTTACCCGTTTGGTTGGTTTACACCCGGGTAGGTTACCCGGGTAGCCTACAGTACATATACCCTACCAAACATACCTTTGAACACTACTACGAGCATGGCACTCACCTCCTAGCCACTCGATAACAGTTTCTACGAGGGTACCGCGTTCGTTTGCAAGAAGGAATGAGAGCTTGACGTGTGGCATGTCAGCAGGTAACCCGGGCACACAACCTGGCTTGGTGACACTCCATACGACAAGCCCACCCTCCTTCCCGCACGCGAACGTGATCTCGTCGAAACCACCAAGGGTTTGCATAGTAGGGCATAGACTCTAGAGTGCTCAGGTACCAGATCTAATTATTGACGGTGATACCCGGGTATGTACCCGGGTGCGTATATGCAGTACCAAACTAAACACAGGGATGCGTGTCACCGCAGAGTTTAGCGCGAACCTACCGGTAATACCGCAAAATGACCGATTGTGCGAACCGCGCTCAAGAACCGCTACCCCAAAAACCATGCCGTAGGTGATGCGTTGCTATCACCCTCTTGTGATAATACGTAAAAAGGAGAGGTTTCCAATACACATGTAGGCGTTTCTGTTTAGGGGCTGTTACCAAACCTACCAGAACCGAATTTTTTCCGAGAACCTCGTATGGGTTTGAGAACCGTTCGCGAACCGTGTGATAATACGTAAAACGTGGAAGTTTCCAATACACGTGTAGGCGTTTCTGTTTAGGGGCTGTTACCAAACCTACAAGAACCGCGTTTTTTCCGAGAACCTCGTATGGGTTTGCGAACCGTTCGCGAGCCGGGACCGGTAACAAGCGTCTCTGACTAAACACATCCTTGGAAACCACCGTCTACGGTTTTCGGACTGGAGAACGTGTAAGTCTAGGACAGGAGATGAATATCATATCAACAGTAGAGTCCAGTCCTGGGATATCGTAGCGATAGTGATGGATATCGGATATCGAACGAGATTCGAGTTCGATACGATACCGATAAACGAAACATCCAATCCAGAGGTACGATTTAGATATTCGACATGTCGAAACTTTTTGTTCAGTACCGGTATCAGGTATCACCTTAAACAAAAAACAAATACGGGGATGTCAGGGGATGGAGGGTAAATCCCGTTTGATATATTCATACGATGTATCAATATTTCGATATACGATGTGTCGATAGTTCGATATATACGATATATCGAAACTTTGGATGCGATATCCAACACTAAATATCATATTTCGGCACTGCTAGCGAGAATGTTCACGTATTAGTGTTGCCTTCCACCGCTTGGCTGGCTGCTTGTGCGCTCGTGGGATCTTATGGTCTTGCTCTCTAGCCCCGCATATTGATAATGCATTCTTAGTAGCATAGTCTATATACCTCGTGGTTTGGCGCACCCGGTACTGCCTTTAAGTGATGGATGTCGAACGAGAATCAACTTCGATACGATATCGAAATCAAATATCGATAGTCGATACCGGTAGATAATATCGATATCAAAATTCGATACCGGTACGACGTACGTACACAATGTCGATAAACGGAATCGAGTTCGATACCGGTGTCGACAAGCGAGAAAAATCGTTGCTTCGTACATTATCAGCACACTACTGTAACATACCTGGTAACAGCAATGCAAAGGTCGCTCGTGTACCAGTATAATTCCAGTCCTCGGGGTCAATGACTCGCCAGTACCAGTCGTTTTGGAAGACCCAGTCCCAAGGGTACATACTATACGAGCTCAACGTAACGCTTCACTTTGCGTTTGGCGCTATTTGAATGCAATCGAGTACCTGTAGTCTAGAGCAACGTTTATGGACCAACGCCCGAATGGGTAGGGTGGACCGTAACTGGACCAAGTCCGGCGGGAGGCTGTTCTCTCATGGCCGGGGGGGTTGTTAGTGGGTGAGCTTGCGCAAGTCCCACACTACCCGGAGGGATCACGGATCACCGTCTGGGTGGCTATCTCCACCGCACCTGATCTCCAGGGATCAAGTCGGGTCGACATACCCACGCATCCGTATATCACGGCAGCTTGCGCTGTGGTAGTAGTAACGGTGACCGTCGGTAGGGGCAGCTCGCGCTGCCGTTGCCACGAGAACTGAAGGATACGCCAGCTATGATAACGCTGGATTGCGAATGCATTTGAGTTAAATTGACACACGACACTTCCATTTATTTTTCCCCATCCGCCGGAGAATAAAAAACAAAAAAGTTTTATGTACACACCAGAAGATTCAAGCAAGCCTTCAAAATGTACTGCCGTGATGTTACGGTTCATCACGGCCACGGCATTCCTTCTTTATTTCCACTTCTTTCCTTTTTGTTTTTTCTGCTTTCTTGTTCTTAGTTTCGTTCCTCCTTGCAAGTAGACTGGTGTGCGGGCTGGCTTGCACATGTCCCGTCCTCGTATTCATTGCGTTTGGCATTGCATGGCCATATCACCTTGCTGTATTTGCAATGCGTATCTCTGGCTTGTAGTTTGTGACCACAGAGCTCGTCTCTCTAGGAGGAAGCATCGGCACGGACACTGGTTGTGCTGAATGTAGATGGGTGAAAATACGAGTTTTACGTGAAGAACACACACACGGCGACGGCATAAACGAAAACACGTGGCATTTTATTTTTTATCATCACTTCTACTTCCCAGCTCAACTCGCACGAGGTTGTTACCCTCAGCGACCTTCTGGACAAGCCGTGGCCGCAGGTGTGATCCCTTCTCCCCCCAGGTACGTGCCTTTCTTTTTATCGCGCTTAGGGTTCAGCATTCCCACTGCTCGTCGATTTGCATCGAATTTCGCCAACTTGCGCTAACGCACTTTCGGCCTGTCAATTTTGTAATTCATACAAATAAGAAACAGAAACACAGACCCTGCCTGGGCTTCTTATTTTGGAGAGGATGCGTTCTACACTAACTTCAGTAAAACGGCTCCCGAATTTCTTATTTTCGTGTAAATATCAACCCGGCTTTCTTATTATTTTATAGGTGTCCTGAACTCTGTACGCGACCAGCCACCAGCCCGATACGAGAGAGCATCGAAACCCTTGTACAACAGTCTCTAGTCCTGGGAAAGAAAAAACAAGAAACAGAAACACTGACTGACCCAGGCTGGGTTTCCTATTTTGGAGAGGATGCGTTCTACACATAATTCAGTATAACGGCTCCCGGATTTCTTGTTGTCCTGTACATATATCAGCACGGCTTTCTTATTACTCAGTTTATTAGTAGAGAGTAGTATTATTTATTTATTTACGTACTGTAGTTTTTTTTATCTCACTTTTACTTTCCAGCTTCTGGACAAGTCGTGGTCACATGTGTCGTCCCTTATCCGCCCCAGTACGTGCCTTCATTTTTATCGCGCAGAGGGTTCAGCATTCCCAACGCTCGCCGATTTTCATCGAAGTTTGCTATTAATAACTCACGCTCTCGCGCTTTCCGCAAGTCATTTTTTTTGCACAAGAAAAAGTCCCTACTCGTACGAGTATGCACGCGCGGGGGCTCAAACCTGCGAAATCGACCCTAGTAGTTACGAGGTTAGCCCACTAGACCATCGGGACGCCGACAAACGCAGCTTGCAAAGATGAATTTCGACGAAATCCTAGATGTCACAGCTGTTGTGTATTTTTAATTTCTTATAAAAATAGGTGCCCAGTACTCTGTACGCGACCAGCCCGACACGAGAGAGGATCGGAACACTTCTACGTACAACAGCAGTCTCGTCCTGGGAAAGAAAAAACAAGAAACAGAAACACTGACTGACCCAGGCTAAATATTTTTTTTGGAGAAGATGAGTTCTACACTTCAGAATAACGGCTTCCGGATTTCTTGTTCTCCTGTACATATCAGCACGGCTTTCTTACTACTCTGTTCCTTAGTAGAGAGTACTTGGTACCTGATAGTAATCTACAGCAGTATTAATAGGTGCCCTGCACTCTGCACGCGACCAGCCCGAGACGAGAGAGCATCGGAACACTTCTCGTACAGCAGTCTAGTCCTGGGAGATAAAAACACAACAGAAAACACTGACCCAGGCCGGGTTCTTATTTTGGAGAGGATGCGTTCTACACTAACTTCAGAATAACGGCTCCCGAATTTCTTACCAGTATTTTTCCATCAAATATCGGCACGGCTTTCTTATTAAATAGGTGTCCTGCAATCTGTACGCGACCAGCGCGAGACGAGAGCGCATCGAAACAATTCTAGTCCCGGGCCTGTGAAGATCAGCAGACCTTGAAAGTGAGCAGCTATGTACGATATCACTTCATACGTACTGGTGTGTACCGCACGATGCGCGATGAGACTGTTGTAGGACGTGACCCTGCTCTGTGCTGTGTGTTCATTATTTTTCCACTCGTTTATCTTGGTTAATCGTTTTTGTAGCGCATTCATCGTTCATCGTAGACAGTTGACTGTAGTTGAACTGAGTGGAAAAAACACCCTCAGAAAGAATGAAAGAATAATCAACAGCCTAAGTGCACCACGCAAAAGTGTACACCCAAATACCCGATGCTTGTTTCTTGCTTCTGTTCCTCTACGTCCTCCTCCTTTCCCTCCTCTCCCTCCTCTCCCACCAAGACCCACCTTTGATCTCGTCGTACCGCTTGTAGATGATGTAGCAGTTCGTCCCTATCACCACCAGCGCCAGGATCACAGTCAACACCGACAAAAATCGAAAGAAGCACAGGGCCCGAGAGGCAAGGGCGCTCTCCTGAGGGGCAGCAGGAGCATCTCCTCCCGAATCCGAGTCAGGCGCAGGCGCCGGCGTCGGCTTCGACTCTCCTGACTCGTCCACTAGCTTGTCCTCGAGGTTCCCTGTTGATTCCCCGTCTCCACCATCTCCCTGCGCCCACTTGGGTAGGTCAGACATCTTGCTTTCAGCTGTTCCTTGGGAAGGCAGCAGGGGCGTGTCGTCTATTCCGCTAGGGGAAGGCACGATTTTCAATTTTTCTCACAGCGAAGTATTGTGGTTTATGTGCGGGATACCGCAGGCAACGGGTCGCTGGCTTCGGGGGTCTCTCTATCGCGTGTTGTCGGGTACTGCTCTGTGTTTCGCTTGGTGGTGAAATTAACGGAAACAGGTACCCGGTCAACAACAATATGGCTTTGTTCTCTCTCATACAGCAGCAGCAGCGGCAGCAGTTCTTGTGAAACAAGCAGAACCGGGGATGTTATAAATCATCCCCGAACCAAAAACGCCATATACATGTTGTTCTCACAGCAGGCACAACGACAACAAACCAAGCAAGATCACTTTGTGCAACTTGGTGCAGTGGCGGAGTGATAGCTGAATCGGCTTCCCAGATCAGAGACCATGACCACGAGCACGCTCTTCGTTAGCGGCATCTTACGGGCAGCGTCTCGGACAGAAATCGAGGACGAATTCATGAAGTTCGGCAAGTGTTCTTGCTCCTTCCCTTCAAATGTGAGCGCCCGCAGCAGCAGTGGAAGCTAACACGATAAATACTTAATTTTAGCATTGATCGCTCCATCGGTCGAACTCACAACAGCAGCAAGTAGGATAAATACTGCTTCAATTCAGAACGGCAACTCTCAGAAGCATCTCGCATTGTGAGCGCCGCTGCTGCCCCCATACCATAGAGTGCATCGACAATCGCTCGCCCTTGGAGGTGGATCGATATAAAAATGTTGCAGATCAGAAGCCGCGGCAGTCCACCCGCTGAGTATAGCTCTCTCTCTCTCTCGCGTGCTGTTCAACTGTTATCCGCGCAAGCAGAAACATGACTATGATCGATCCAGTTGCGGAGTAGCTTTTTTTCGTTTTCCCTGCAAAATTGCAGTTGCTTCGCGTGCTCGCCGAAGAGACGAGCGATGTCAATGGCAAGCCGCAGAGGAGAGGGGCACGCCCCGATCTCCATGCACTCCCAATGCAAAGGTCACCACCCGCTCTCGAGCTTCGGCAGCCAAGCACCTCGCAGAAGTTCGATCCGAGCTGTTGCTGCTTGCTGCTGCTGTGTGCCGACGAAAAAAACGGAGACTTCGTTCTTCTTTCGTTCGAAATCGGAAATCGGAAAAATTGAAAATTGAAAATTCTTGGTCGTTTTCCCCGCGCGATCCTGCGATTGTTCTCAAAATTAAAAACCATACGTATCGTATGTGCGATTATTATGCTGATTACAGTATGGAAAATGCCCGGCGATCCGATGTTGACATGTTGACGAGGGCAAGCTGCACAAGTCATGGATATATACATTGACTACAACATAATACATTATAGAGCGGGCAGATCTTCTACGGGTTCTATTGTAGCATATGCCGTGTGTCCTCGCTGCGCCTTGGCGCAAGAGCAAGGGGGAAAGTTCACTTCGAACCGTTGGATCCTCGCATCCTCGCCTTGCGCGTGCCCGCAGCGCCCGCAGCGGCAGCCCCCACAGGCCAACGGGCATCCCTTTTCTTTTAACCCGTTTAGAACTGCACCTATACATTTTTGGGACAAACTACCTGGAATTAGAGTTGGATCCGTTTTGCTTTTTTTAGTAAAACGGTTAACTCATGACCTATTAAATGTGTGCTGTTCGTATCGAATCGGGTAGCCGGTCGCCCCGGTGCTCAAGTGGTTACCCTCGAAGACTACCAAGGTTGGAGTCAGGGGTTCGAATCTCGGTATGGAAATTTTTATTTCTGAGACACCAACTGCCCAGAGCGCTTCATAGCGTGGGTAAGCACAATTCGACGCGAGTCGACGAGGGAAGAAAGTGCTGAATTCTTCTCACGATAAAAGTTAAGGCGCGTACGGTAGTAGTGGGGATGGGGGAGAATAGCCTGCTAAGTGACCCCGGATCTGAGTTACGACTAGGGAGGGAGAAGGAGAAAGACAAAGTGCGAAGATAATAGATGATAATAAATGGGATGAGCAAAAAAAAAAAAATGCTATCTATCACGCCAAGAATCAACAGAAGCACTACTGGTTGTTTGGCCGTTTTGCTGCTTTCGAATATCCAGTGCTTCGTTCCTATGATGCCGGGCAAAGTACAAGGTACACTCCTCAAGAGCGGTCGTTACGGTCGGTACTCGTATCATATGGTTTGTGTACGACTCTGTACATACATACTCACTCCCGCACAAGATGTGATTTTTAGTATGATGTGATATGTGGCCAGCACATACATGCAGCATTCAGGGCGACGGTGTCGTCGGTCGGGTCTTGATACCAACGGCTCGTCTGTGCACTGCAGCTGGTGCACTGCTATTCATACTACTTCTGTGCACCGCCCTTGGAGTTTCGCCTCTTGCAACGCGCCGCGCTGCATACGAGATGTGTCTGTATACTCGTAGACTAAAGTCATAGAGATACGAGCACGTAGACGTAATTAATGGCCCAAGAAAATCCATTACTCGTTGTTAACGTTGAAAACCACTGAAGAAGCGATCGAACTTTGCCACATACCCTCTGGTAGTCTGTACCAAGGTCCCTGCTATCAGATACGAGTAGCTACTGGACCTGTAATTTGTGACCACAGACTCGAGTATGGCGATGAGTGAATGTGAGAACAACAGAGACAAGGTTAACTTATTCATACGCGAGCTTGGTATTTATTCAGGGGCGGCATATGACGCGGCAGTAGCGTAGCCAGTAGCCAGCCAGCTAAACGAATTTCCCACGTTTTTTGGGGACAAACTACTTGGATTTAGAGAAGGATAAGGTTTGCAGCGGTATTTTGGTACCGACTACCGACGGCACATTGTCGGCACAGGCTGGTACTGATATAATTAAATGTAATAATGAATGCATTGGTTGATAGTAATGGTGTTGGAACCATTGCACTGCCAGCAACAGTTTGCAGCAAGTACTGCTGTATGGTAGTCTAATGATACCCGTCCATTGCGTAGTCTAATGCAGCAGCAAACACTTTTTCATATACATGCTCTTGACTCTTGACGAAACATTGGCATCATCAACGTTACTGACAAAATGGCACAAATATAAATAGCAAGTGATTAACAGCATGCAATGGAGAGAGAAAAACGAAAAAACTTCAGTTTCCAACTACTGTATGTAGATAACTTTACGTCGGCGGCTTAAAACTGTATGAGGTGAAGACAATGTCCAAAATAACGACGACGACAACAACGATAACAACAACAGTAAATATTGAATCGCAGCACGCGTGCCTGGCAGTTGAAGTCACGGGCTCGGACCGGCGCCCTCGACCCTGCCAAAGGGCGGTTGACCGGTACATCGCTTCATCGGTTGATGTCATATGATCGGTTCATCGAATCGTCGGTTCATCGCTTCACCAGTACAACGCTTCATCGGTTGACCGGTTGATGTTTTATGATCGGTCCATCTCTTCATCGGTTGGCATCATATTATGGTGATCGGTTCATCGCTTCATCGGTTGATATCACCTGATATGATCGGTTGACATGATATGATGGGTTCATCGAATAACAATCGGTTGATATCGTTTGGTGATCGGTTCATCGCTGCATCGGCTGGTTGATATCGTATGGTGATCGGTTCATCGCTCACCGGTCGATGTTCTATGATCGTTTATTCATCGATTTATCGTATGATCGGTTCATCGCTTTGTCGGTTGATATCATGTGATCAGTTTGTCGTGTTAGCGGTTGAGTGGTACAACGCTTCATCGCTTCATGGGTTGCTATCATATGATCGATTAATCGGTTCGTCGGTTGATACCATGGGATATGATCGGTTGGCATCGTATGATCGGTTGATATCATGTGATCGGTTCATGGCTTCATCGGTCGACCAGTACATGGCTTCATCGATTGACCGGTACCTGGTACATGGCTTCATCGATTGGTATCATACGATCGGTTCATCTTTCATCGGGTGATATGTTGATATCATGTGATACGATCGGTTCATCGCTACATGCAATCTCGCGGTGAACAACAAGCAAGGTGGGGGGACATAACGCCCACACTGCCGCTGCGGCAGTGGCGATGGTGGCTTTAGATTGTACTTAAAAGCGTTTAAATCGTTTTTTTTCCTGACATGTAGACTAGAGATTAGAAATGTAGACCAGAGATATATACTCGTCTAAATATTTGTACCAGGTACCTGTTACTTGTTATGTTTCCTCCTCTGGCCAGCGCCCCAAGGGAAAATTTGTATATAAATATGTACATCGACTCTAGGTGTGGATGGATGCGACTGTTACCAGGTGGCAGATACGCCGGAAATGGCAAATACCCGCACGATGTAAAAGTAAGTAAGAAACGCCGTTGGGTAGAGCTCGCGATATGACACTACCGTATCGACCTTCCATAATAATAAGAAACCGGACACTGAACCAGGCTATATTTATTATTTGAGGGAAGGTGTATTCCACACAATGATACCTTTAGCATAATCTCTCCCTTTTTAGAATTCGGATACAGGCCCAGGCTGTCTTTCTGATTTGAGAAAGGATGTATTCCACGGTAACTTAATTAATACCTCTCCCGAATTTCTTATTCGAGCATGGGAACGGGCTTCCCTTGAGTGTACGTGTGTGCCTTACCCGTGTATTTAGCGTGTGCACATTGTGCTTGCATGATATAGTGGGCGAGTAAACGTTCGCCCTGTGACATTGGACTTATTTCCTGTTTCCACACGACCGTTTCGCGCTCCATCGACCGGTTCGCGCCCCATCTCGACCGTTTCGTTCCCAAGGCTAACTTCGGTTTCATCGAGTTCGAGGACCGTAAGGAGGCCAAGAACGCCATGCTTCACATCCACGGAATGAAGTTCAGCGGCGAGCGTCTGGGGGTCGACGTGAGTGACCGCACGCACAGCAGCCTTAACCCTTGAACTGCTGAAACAATTGTCCCACACTAAATCCGAGTAATTTGTCCCCCAAAACGCGGGTGCAATTCTGAATGGGCTGACCCTTTTAGGACTCCTGTACCGCGATAAAACAACTGAGAAGCGCGGCCTCATGATAGTGTGAGCGTGCAGCATGCGATAGCGCATGCTACGCGCGTGTCCTACAAGTGCTTGCATTGAAGCCCTTTAAGGGCCCAGGTATAGCGACCTAAAAAGTGAGAAAATAGGCATTATTGCTGGAAGAGCGTGCAGCAGTACAAGCATCATCATGATGCCCGCGTGTCGTACAGGTTCTTGGGTTGCTGTTGAGACGCGTCTCCTGTTATACCTCGGCAATCCTGGCTGCTTCGTGCGGCCGATGCTGTAATAGTTTGTTTTGGACATATGGTTTCCCTCTGAAGTCCCAAAGACGTTAAAAACATCATCCCCTGATCTAGTAGCCAGCGTTGCTTCCTTCACTTGATGCTGTCATCGTCATATTATTCGTCAAGTTTTCCCTCTAAAGCCCCCCAAAGGGTTCATGGCTCATGCTATGGTAGAGAAGGAGGATATGCTACTGTTTTGTTTTGTCCCTCACTTGCTTTTTACGGGAGGGGCGTCGATTACCTTCGATGAATAAACTTTTTTTTTTTTGCATGACACCACGTTGGTTTTTGTAAGCGGCGGCTGCCGTGGGTTTCCAGTAGCCGGGGTTGCCATGGATAGAGCAGCCAGTGGTCTGGGTCCAAGCATCGAAGGCGTGTTTGAGAGGGGTATCGGGCTTGTCAAGCGACGTCGGTTGCATGCCACGAAGCTTGCTGCTACTTGTGTTAGCAGCGCCCATCTATGACTGAACATGGCCGGACCCCACCTACGAGAACACCTACTGCTGTACTATTGAGTTGGCGATAGCCGCACTAGCTATGATACTGCAGCTACTGTCGAGAATAATGCTACTGAAGTTACCATCGACATCGTGCAGCTTCTGTCGACAATAATACTACTATAACTATAGTCGACATACAAAAGCAACTGTCGACAATAATACTACTGAAGCTGTCATCGACATATTGTAGCTGCCGTCGAGAATGACACTACTGAAAAAAATGGTCGACATACTGCAACTACTGTCGACGATAGTAACAGTGAAACTATCGTCGGAATACTGCAGCTACTGTCGACATCAATTTGTCGCACAGCAGTAGGTGGCCTCGTTGGAGGAGTCCGGCCTTATTCGGTCCTGGGTTGGCGCTGTGCTGCTGTTGCTGCGTGTAATCCAGTAGACTTTCAGGCGGCGGTGGCTGATGAGACTCATGCTACGATGAAGGGGCACCGAATTTTTCTGAGGATCGTCTCTTGAGGAGCTCTATATACACCTCACCCATACACTGACGTTTGAGAAAAATGAAAGTACAACTTTTGTTGACTATTCCATGCCGTGGGTACACCATTCCAACGATATTGCGTAGTTCTTCATTTGACGAACCCCGTCAATTAGAAGTAAGTATGGCCAAGAAGTGCAATCCCTATCGTAGCCCGCGTCGTGACGGTTTTCTGAGTTGCATCGTCGCTTTTTGCCGTTTCCTTTTTTGTTTTTGTTTGTTTCGTTTCGTTTTGTCGGGTGGCGGGACTTGATACTCTCTGCAGTGGCAGAAGCGGAAGAAGGCTCCGGCGGGGTCGGATGTCTGGGCTCTTGAGGTACGAACGGTCATGTGAAGAGGAGG
>JAYJMJ010273201.1:0-12597 GCA_036873875.1 Laminaria ephemera | reverse complement strand
CCCCCCCCCCCCCCCCCCCCCCCCCCCCCCCCCCCCCCCCCCCCCCCCCCCCCCCCCCCCCCCCCCCCCCCCCTCGCTGTGAGACCAGCTGTGTGACCACGGATCTGAGTTACGAAGGCGTAAAAAACTTGCCTAAATTATTGTAGGGCGTAGATATTAGGTCGGATGGAAACTAAATGCCAAGAAAATAGATTGATAGGTCTCAAAAAAGAGGTGGGTAGTCTTGATGGTTGCCTCAGCTTTCAATCCGGGTATGTGCTTTTTCACCATCTACTTGCAGCTGAGTGGTGCGTACACATTACCTGATGTACGCCACCTGCTCGACGTAGGGGATCCCCCCCCCCCCCCCAACCACCCCCTCAAACCGTATCACCGTTTTGTCGCTACTATGAGACGCCGCGCCACTAATGCAAATGTTGGGCACACAGTGTTTTTTGTAACACGTTATTTCGGAGGAGCAGGGTGTCTTTGTTTATTTGGTGGACGTCGCGAGACTTCGACATAATGGGCGATGGAGAATGGATGACGGTAGCACGCCGCGGACGGATTCACAGGGCCAACGGCAGAAAGGTGCGATCTAGCAACGGAACCCTGACTCACAATTTCCGGGAGTGAATCTCGTTTGAATTTCCCATCTGTTCATTGATGCCGACGGCCGAATCTGTCATCATTCTCGAACACTTTTAACGTCGAGGCGGCATGCTGCTTGGCCTTATTCTCATGTTGTATCAGGGCCGTTCCGGTGCCACCGCAACAACATCGGGAGAGCCGCCTATTGCTACAAGCGGCTCGAGCCGCGACGAGGGCGACAAGGTCATTCCGTTGGTACGGGCTATAATGTGGTACCCTTCCTTGTAATTATTCAGTCCAGAACTGTCGAGCAATGATGGAACCGTGTAGACACCCTAGGGAATTGATGTGCGTAGTCACACCAGAGCGACATTTGCCATTACTATGTCGCATAAAAGAACAAAGTATTGACACATGCTACGATAAACGTGCACCGTTTTGTTTCTCGGGCTCCTCATTTGACGAGCTCTAAACCTCACACAAAACCTGATTTTTGAGAGCAATGAAGCTGCAGCCTTTGCGAACAATCCTATGGCCTAGGTGTACAAAAAGTCAAATTTGCAAACCAAGGATGACATTCCGACGATTTGGAGTTAAGGAGCCCCCGTAATTCAGATACAAGAAAGCCGAAATGTGCTACCTCTATTCTGGCACGCGTCTATTAACCTTTGTCACCGCAATCGTCTGTCAGGCCCTCCACGAAACCAGAGATGATCGACTTGTTCAGGCGGCTGCACGAAAACGACCTAATGTAAAAATGGAGCCGTGTGGAGTGTTCGAAGGCGCTCGTGGGTAGGGGTTCTGCAGCGACAACTGGTGTTGATGGGTTATAAACTTGCGACGGAGTGCAAATAATGCACATGTTCCTGCTGCGCCCGGAGGGGACCAAGGATGTTGCCGAGATGCTTTTGATCTGCAAGATATGCGGTCGAAGGCTATCTTTTCGGTTGACGCAGATTGAGAAAGATTGCCTATTCGATGTCAGTAAACCTGTTTGGGAGATAACAATGAAGAATTATTGCACCCCCTCAAACCACGGCCAAGACGATTCACGTCCCGACTTCAGTTAAAATTGCCCCCAACCGAGGATACACGACTATCCAAGGCCCTGACACCCCTTCCACTCTGGAGGGGCCAAAAAGAACACAATGCAGTTTTGTTATTGATTTTGTAGTCATGTAGTATCACGCTGAATCGCGCGTTTCTATCGTCTACTATGCTGGCAGTGCTACCTGGTACACCCAGTACGACACACAAGACCTTCGGGTGTATTAGACAAACGTGTTCACACGGCTAATGTTGCGAAACCTCCGCAGAACGCAACCAGCATTTTTATGTTACGACACAACTCTTATTAATCTGTCATATCCCGGGGTATATGCAGATGGAAAACGCATCTGTCGACCGCCACTCTTAACAAGTTGCCGCCAATGCTACCTTGCACTAATACTTCGACGTTGCTCCTCGATAAGCTTGCACATGTACCCTTAGCGAGGTCAACACAGGGTAGCTGTTGTACCGTACGTTGTCGAGCATTCCCAACACGACAATATCGGAACATACTAAAGACAAATCGATGTATCCTAATCAACCCAATTGACTCCACTGCCTCTTTGACGAACAACGCCGCCGAGTTCTGCTAACATTGTCGGCACCGCCCCTCCACCCCCATCCTCACACTCGCCTTCCTTCTTCTCCTTCCCTTCTCCTACTAGTTCACACCCTCTTTTCCTCCTTTTGTTATTGCACCTCCTTTCCTTCCTACTGGTCGTCCTCCTTGTGCTCACACGTATTCAATGAAACAAGTCCATACTAAATCCGCGAGGACACCCCGCACTGCCCCAGGAGAATGCGAGCGGTGCCGATACGCTTAAGTAACCTCGGTCCAATAACCGACACAGATGACTGCTGCACAGTTGGTGTTATAGCTCCATCTTGACCAGTTTGAAACTGCCCGCCTTTACATTTGCATCTACTCCTAGTCCTTCAGGAGTGACAACTTCGCCGATGACTTCCGATTATCAGTGGTTGGTAAACGTACCCCCTTAGGAATCCGGAGCCACTTTTGCTTTGCGTCTTCGTGCCTAAATTGCCAATTTGTTATTATAAATATTTATACTATTGTTTCCCTCCGACAATGTAGCGTAGATGCCGTTCCGATATAAATCAAATATCCTTCCGTAAAGCAGTAGTATCTCTCGTACGACTCTCCGCCAATCATTTCCCAATTTCTTTTCGCCACAAATATTCAATTTTTGCTAGAATTGATCCTATTCCTCATCTGCGTTCAATCCTCAGGTCATTGAACGCCGTCCTCCAGCTTCTTCCTTCCTTTACCTAGCGGCCTGGCTGTCCCTCAAGGCTAGTTTATGGCATTGACGACATTGTTTACATGGTCCCGTGAACTCCATTCAGGCCCATAACTAAGTTGAGACCGCACAGATGGATGTTTGCTTTTCGCGACCTAAACGACAACGACTTCAAAGCATAGTGAGTAGATGTACCCGCGGATCTCAGGACCAGATGAATGCTACGTTAGGACTGCACGGCATCTTTTTGAGGTGTCACATTTTTCTAACGGGTCGCTTTGATCTGTGCCTTTTCGCCCCCCGTATCGCGCAGTGACATCGGCTAAGGCTGGGATGAGCAGCCGCGGCGGAATTCAACATAAGGTAAAATACGTTATGAAGACACAGGTAGGGACATATTCGAAATTGTTATGTACACGCCTGCAACACATATCCATGTATTGCTTGAAGGGTACGTTCGCTGATGTGATCATTTGTTTGTGACAGCACGACGCTTATACCCATACGTGGTTCGTGTAAGCAAATATTGAGCAAGTAGCGCAATGACCGAACTATGAGATCCCAAACAGTTATCAAGCGCAACCACCTAGGTTTGACAAGTCACAGGCAAACACTTTAGTCTGACAGCAGGTACTACAGGGAACAAGGCGCGAAGCCCCTATTCAGCCAAACCTCTACCGCTTGCTCATCAGTTTCAACGCCTGTTTATCAATACCTGGATACAGATGCGAATTAATCAATCACCACATGCCGAACCTACGTATATCTCAACATCAAACCACTCAATTACCGTTCCCCCCCCGCCCTCCAGATACTCAATTTTCGACGTTTACCATTTCCTGACCGAGCGACAGGCGCTCTTGTTCAACTCTATCCGTTGCCAGGCCGGCTACACCCGCATCGCTCGTTCCAACCTTGTGGAATGTGACGACAACGCGTGCGAAGAGTCCCAGTGCTGCGGTAAGAGAACATTCCAAGATCGTTGCAGCTTTAAGAAACACCTTTAGCTTCAAAATATTCTCAGCTGTCAACCATATGCAAGGTGTACGTCACACACGTATCATAAAACAAACCGTTATCAATGAAAATCATTTAAACAGGTACATCGCTTCAATCCGAGACATGTGCAATATCGTGTACTGTTGATCTGGCACTTGAACATCGACGACGACAGTGCCCACAGCTTCAACGACTCCTAGTTCAAATTCGACGACGGGTACCACGACAAGGCGTCTGTTTTGTAGGAAACAGGTCCAAAACGGAGGAACACAATATGATGTGTTTGTACACGGCAAATATCGTTGCCCACCTGTGTCAATATGAACACGATTTATTACACACCCCACCTCTGCCGCACACCCCACCTATGGGGACGAACACCGAGAGTTGGACCGCTTGGACAAAGAGTAGTACCTGTAGTGAACAGATGCCTCATACGTACCGGGTAGCTTGCGCAGAGATTGACGTTCAGGCCCAGGTTACCATCTAATACGCCATTGTAACCTGCGGGCTTCCATCGGTATAGCAATAAGTGCACATCGAACACGCGGGAAACAGGAGTGGGTGCCACTGGCAGAGAGATATTTACTGTTATTAGCCTGGGAGAAAACTGGCGTATCACACGTACTGTGTGGCTTGCGCGGAGGATACGATATAGACCCGTGTTGCCATACCAGTATATATTAAGCGATGGAAATTTATGTGTCTCTGGCAATAGGTCAGAAACGGCAGCGGGAGCCTGGGGGAGATATATACATATTTGCTTCTTGGCCTGCAGTGCTATGTATTGTGCTTGGTGCCTAGTAGGTGATATCAAGTCGACGTGTGTGGCCTCATAATACGTGATGCAAAGGGTTGTACCTGGTATACGATATGTTGTACCAGGTAGAGCTTTATTGCCTGATGTTACAGCTACCGTTAAAGCAACAAAATATATGTTTGTTCATCGGTTTCGTGGCTGTGCCTCTATCCCTCCGCCCAGATGATTTCTTGCTTTTCGTTCGAGCAAGCGCTCCCGACACCATGCGTTCGACATGGCACCCTCTGTATATACCTCTGCGAAGGGGTGCTGACAATAGAAGGCTACCGTGACGGCCGTGCTTTGAGGGTCGGTGTGCAAAGGGTTTAGATGGCTCGCAAGGGTAACATTGATGTTTTTTTATATGATAAGAATCGTCTGCCTTTGTCTTCTCCGCCGTGAAAACAATTCTTGTATTTAACGCCCTCCAGAGGGTTAACTGGACCGCATACGCTCAAGACGCCCGTGCGACTGGAGGGTGTTGGCCGAACGAAAAGATTGTGCTACGACATCGGGCTATACCTAGCTCCGTGTGGATATGTAAGGGCGTTCTCCTGAGGCAGAAGCAGTTTCACGGAGCGAACCATAGACCGCCTATCTAATACTGTTTTGACGTCCCGCGAAGCCACCCGGCAAGAGCATCGGTAAGTTGAAGGTATCCCAAACCCTCCTCCAGTGGACAAAATTTGGTTTTCGTTTAACCTTCTAGAACGTCGTCAATTCCAGTACAAAGTATGTGGTATCGCTCTAGAAGATAAATAATGAAAATAAATAGAACACTCCTCTGAAACATTGTGAGTACCTACGTATGAATAGTGATATTAACTGTCCGGGATGCGTGAAAGCGCAAATCAGAGGCAGAACCTACAGGTAGGAAACGCTATGCTCACAGTGTGATAACGTACCGCAGGCATCACACCTCATAAATCTAGCAGTAGGGCATACGTCGTAAGCATTCCGTCTCTGGTTATTTGCCGTCAAGGTAACCCCAGATGCCGTTCGCCCGAACAAATCGACGCCGATAAAACACACCAGGTATGTTTATGACACCACTCAGTGATGCTATATTCAGTGGCAGTATCAGCTGTGACAGGTAGATTCAGTGCTTGAGCGGGCGATATAATCTATTTTGTTTTTGTTTGCAAACGTAATACGGTACCTCTCAGTTCTACCAGTACATATGGAGAGATGTGGATTGCCAGTGAAGGCGAACGCGACAGGATGTTTATTAATAGGAGGTCTTTGTACCAGGGGCCACCATAACAGCAAAACGCACAAAAACAAATGTGCTTAGAGAACCGCAGTTAGTTGAAGCTCAGAACCGCGTAGAGTCACAACAATGTTACACGCAATCCATGATAGCTGTCTCGGGGCTCTGTAACCCCTTTGCTAAGCGATCGCCTCGAAAGGGCCGTAGCGGCGGCATTATCTCGTAGGATTTCCAGACACAAGAGGTTAAAGCCGAGGCGGGTCCTACGGTAGGGGGGATGTTAAAACATCATTTCCACTACCGCGTTTAGGCCACTCCGGCGAGTGACTCATTATTTGTCTCTAAACAGGTATTTTGTTTTGTTGGCGCAGCGCAAGTGACAAGAATCCCAAGGTAGTGCATATCGTAAAATCAAAACGCATAAAAGCTGGAAGACCGCAAACAAATAGGGCAGTCACTCTTCCGAGTGGCTCCGGACGGCTGAAAAAAAAACAAAAAATGACCCCCTCCCCCTCCCCCCCCTCCCGCCTACCGTAGCACCAGTCCCGAGAGTGGAATGAATGTTGAAAAAATAGTTTTGGCGGCACTTGAGGAAACCAAAACACGGAATAATTGAGCTGAGAGGTACACGTACAACAACGAAACCGGAGAAGAATAGGCTCGTGTGCGAGTTGACATAGGCTCGTGTGCCGGTTGTACTCTACTGTACCTACATACAACAACACGCTGCATTTCTCGGATCGGACACATCGCATATCACGTTTAGCAGAGATCAACTTGGGACCACACACGCGCACAACACGTGATTTAACATCTACCATACGGTACAAGAGTTATCGTGCATAATACTGCAAGTCGAAAGCGACATGTTTTGAGATATTTCAAGCGAATGCGAATATCGAATTACATATCGCCAACGCACATGAACCTGATGACATACTCTTCTTGATTCAACCACGTTGTTTTCGCACCGCGCAAATCACCTTTCCCGACAGGTAGCCACCATAAGTTGAAATGTTTGGGTCGTGCGGGCCTCGTGACGGCCTCATCCGTCCGGCGACCGACGCGCTTCCGTTTCGTGCATTGTCCAACACATTGCTCAATGTACCAGAGAGCCCACTCGTTAAAAACCAACAACAAATACATATCTCGCTGTATTGACGAGCATAGATCTGTATCAGGGTACGGCTTAGTGGCTAGATATTTGGTTTTGCTGTAGCTTTCCGTCGAGTACGTATCATACATACATGTTCACGCAACTGAATATGGTAAACATTTCGGTGCAGCACTGCACACATACGTTCACGCTCACCATGTCGTCTCGATTTTCTAGGATTTCTGATTTGTTCTATGAATAGGATTCAATTGAGGGGGTCCAGCAGTGCACTATAGCAGAACGTTTCTTACGCTTTTGTTTGAAGCTTATTTGTTTCTGGTCAACGAAGTAGGACCAAGAGTACCGTTTGAGATATGACTACGCCCGTAGTCTACTATGGTACTACCTGTATTCGTAGCCTTCGTTCGAATACGTACGAACACACACAACTGAATCGTACGCACCTTCGCTGTACTGGACAGAAGTCTAAAGTTCTTCAATTTTCTTCGTTTTCACATAGCTCTAAATGTCAATTCAGGCGGCTGGTTAAACACGCAGCAGTTAGGTTTATGCCTCTTCTCTAAAGCATTTCTCCGTGACCTGTACCGCCAGCATCTTGCCACACGACTTCATCAGTATTGCCGGTGTTCATACACGCGCCCGAAGGTGTTGTTCGGATTGTATGTTCATTCTCTTGATATCAGGTTCCTCCAGCTACTGAATTCTCATCAAAGGGGCGTACCAGTCAGTATAAAATAATGAACGTTAAGATCCGTATGTTTTGTACTTGTTGTGCAGCCCCTTCGCCCGAGGGAACTAAATATCAAAGTTTGAAAATCGGAAACATACAAACCTTAATATTAATTGATTATTTGGGGTCGTTATGACTAGCCCGTAAGACAGTTTTTCGTGACGAACGTGAAGCCCATTTGTGATGGACGGCCCGCAAAGAGCACACGCCACTCACTGCAACACTATACAACACTGCGAAAGAGCTTTCAGAATCTTTTCAGAATCTCCTATAAATCTTCTAGTGTTGACCCGTTTTGACTTGGTCATTTCGTATGACCCATCTGTCTTCGACTTCGCACAGCAGTAACCACCCCCACTGCTGCTGCCCTTGGGGTCAGGTCGCCCTGGGTCTGTTTCCCGCCACCATCAAGGCAGGACGCGGCTAGACCCTTAACTGCTGCTTGCTGTGGTTGGTTGGAACGCCGGAACTGCTGTTTGTTTTTCGCATTTTTGCGGGTTGCTCTTTTTTCCCGACGTACCGAGGTCGGACGTGCAGAGTATCAAACCCATATTTCTTGCGTTATCAGGCCACATTTCCAGCAAACTACCGACAAGAAAAGCTCGCCCCTCGTATCTCGCATCACGTCAGCTAGCAAGTAATACAAATTGACACGAACGAGCCGCCGGCCGAAGTATCACGCATCTTGCAAAGATGAGTATCGACACTCCATTGGTCGAACTCACAGCTGACGACGTATTATTTGAAATATTTTTACAGAAAAAGCCTGCTGCTGCTCCATGATATTGCTGCTGCTGTCACCGAAAATGGTGTTGTGCTGCTGCCGTTGTTATATACCCACTGTCTCCCCAATATCTGGTCTTGTTGTGCTCTGGTGGCACTGCCCTACACTTTTATTAGTGCTGGTGCTGGTGGTAGTGCTGCTCTGCTGCTTGCTGACCTGCTTTTTTTTCTCTATTTTTTTGTTGCTTGCTGCCATCTGCCACTGCTGTGTGAGTTATGTTTTACTGACAAGCCGTGACATCAAATGTACATGCCAGAATAGTGTAACCCTGGTGATCCAGTCAGAAAACCAGTCAGAAATGAACACCATTGACCATTACTCATAACTTCCCATACCATACGGGCAGGTAATGCGATCAAAACATTACTTACAACCCAACCCCACCCCCCCCCACCCCTCGCCCGTAATAAGAGTACATAGACTACATATGCATAGTTTTGCATCCTACAAGCAGTCAGATTTTGTCCCCCTCTAAGAAGTATTTTGCGTTCTATAGCAGTCAGATTTTGTCCCTCTCTGAGAAGTTTATAGTTTCCATGCACAGCTTGATTAAGACGAACGTCTTCGTATCACACTGTTGACCCTGGTGCTAACTAGCTCTAAGGGGAGTCGCCGACCTATATCCTTCATGAAGACATACACAACCCGTAACACGCGCGATCGGAGTATCACACACAGCTTGCAAAGATGAGTTTCGACGAAATCCTAGATCTCACAGCTGTTGTAATGTATTTTTAATTTCTTGTTTTATAAAAATAAGAGCGGGTTCCAGTCGTGCCAAGCGATTTCGGTGGTGACCTAGCTTCGCCTTGCTCGCCCAAGATGACTTTCTGTTTGTCTGCTGAGATCCGCAAAAAAAATGGCCAGCAGCAGTAGCAGCAGCAGCAGCAGCAAGCAGACTACTCGCGTCGACTCGTATCATATCACAAGCTCTGCCCAACAGACTCCATAGATTTACAGATAGATGCAACGATGCCCACTCTGAGGCGTCGCAGGAGACTACGCAAGTGGACGGGTATGTGGCCGCGCTTCCCTGCAACCTGTGGGTCGAGAGAGCTACGTACGCGCGCGATCGGCTGTGTTTGGGGAAGGCGATCGGCCATACCAGTACGGCCTTGGAGCTGCTGCTGTCGTAGCTGTCGTTTTGCTGGGAGCTGATGTTGCGGAGATTTTTCCAGGAAGAATTTTTAGGCACGTGTTGGAAGGATCTTTAGGCACAAAGTACTTACTAGAAACAGTCCACAGGAAGGATACTTAAGACATGTGTAGTAATTTTTGCCAAAAAAAGGTATACCGTAGACATTGGCGTGTACATTGGAGTACGTGTGCGTTAGACATGAGTATAAATACAATCCCAATTACCATGCACAACATGCCACAAAGCGGTACACCGTGAAAATTTCACTCGGTGTGACGTAAAAGTTTTTTTTTTCCCCTTGTGAACAGCTTTTTTTACCTTGAACTGGCGTAGAAAACACCGGTACACCGTTTGATGGCATTTGGCTTTCCGGACGGTCAGACAGAGAGTCGGACGGACAGCTCGACGGTACTGGCGACAGAAACCTCAGTAAACTGAGGAATACCCTCGAAAGGGGGCAGAGCTACGCTAATTTGACCCGTCATCGGGGCAGCCGCAACGACCATTTTATAGACTATTTTTAAGCAGGTAGAGACTTTCGGGACCAAGCCCCCTGGTAAAGGCGAAGGCGAATCGCCAGAAATGGTATTCGTTTGCATAGCCCGTGGCACGTTTTGGGGGGCTTGCTATACTGTAATGCAGACAACGATATGCGTTGCCCTGCTGTTCCTCAGTGTACTGCAAAAAATCCTTCGTTAGGTCGGACGGTCGACGAGGGTATCGAATAGTAGGAAGAAAAAATACGATGTGAGTTGCAATTTGCAAGTGACAGGTAAAAAAAGCAGGGATTTAGGATCAGAGAGTGCAGCAGAAGTACAGTAAGGATGAGAGTACAGCAAACAAAAGCAATACTATATCGTACACGCGACCTTTCTTATCAAAGGGTCGGCGCTGAACAGTACAGGACACCTATTAATAAGAAACAGGGTAATACGGAAGCCAACTGAGAAACTACTACAACAAGAAGAGTACACCAAGCACAGCAAGCAAAAACACCCTTTCTCAAATAAGAACTCTAGCCTAAAACACCCAATATCTGGGGTACACGCGACTGTAATGCAACAAGTTGCAATGCAAGAAGCAAGAACAGTATCCCCGGTACAAGACATAACTACGCGTAAGAAATCAAAATAGCTGATTTCACAGGATTTCACGTGGTTACGCGTAATAATCAATTGATCCACGCCCACGTAATGCCCATCCCTACGCCTCAAACAGCCAGTCCCAGTGCGGCAGGCAGACATGAGGGAATCTTGTGGAACTCAATATGGAAGGGGAAGGGGAAGGGTATACACAGCAGAGTAGTACTCGTAGTGCTCCAGTCAGTACTTCAAGTACGGACTGTGCGAAGAGCCACCGTCAGTACAGGAGCACAGCGGCGGGCTCTGTCGCAGTCTGCTCTAAAAGTATAATAGTCCGTAATAGACAAGGTGTATGTGCACCACCTGCCTACTCTGCTCAGGTGTGTTATTGTGTCCCCACTACTCTGTGGCCTCAGCGTGGTCCATAATGTGAGAACAACAACAACAACAACAACAATCCTAAGTGCCACACAACCACAAGAGCACGGGCTATCTCGCGCGCTACGCACCATAACAGTTCGCTGTAGGGAACATAGTTGCGTGCCACCTGCGTTTGGGCACGTTTTCGCACAAAACCGTATATTTCGCATCCGCATCTGGTGTTTTGGACCTGTTTTCTGCGGCTAGGCTCAAGTTCTATAGTTATCTACTGCTGTGCCGAGTTTCGTGGCAATGGGTTCAATCTCCCGCGCGTTTGAGCGTCGTGTTGAAGTTCGGGTGCTGTGACGGAAGTTCCGCCGCGCCTCCCTGGGATTATCGTTTTTTTGCTCGTGTATCGCGGTGTTGGCAGCAGCTCGTTAGTAGGCTATAGGGCACAGAATCGACTACTACTTGGGTGCTCAGATCGCTATGCTTATATTCTATGAAGGTGTAGTGCTAACTTTGGACGTGCTGCTCGTTGCTGATCAGTAGCTACCCTGTGCTGGGATCTGGATCATTTTTTCTAATCCTGGAACCACACCCTTGGTGTAACACTGTGTTTTGGGGCGAAAAGTACAGCGATTTATTTTTAGAAAAAATGAAAAATACACTTCAGCTGTAGATCGAAAATTCCATCCAAACTCCTTTGATGTAGATCCGACGATGGGTTTCAAGGTGATATGAAGGGACGTCTTAGTCGGGACTCTGTGTGGTGCAATCCGCACACAGAGGGGGTGTGGCACATTATCGTGTTTTTTGGCGTAGCCATGGTTGACCCACCCTAACCCTAACCCTAACCCTAACCCAAACCCATATAAATGGTTGGAAATGTCTAATAATGTGTATCGCATCACTGCAAACCGCCGCAGAATAATAATGCAGGAACATATATTATATTTTTCAGATAAACTCAGACCCCATCGCTCGTCCACTCCTAAAAGATAACACCGAAATAATGACACACCAACCTCCCTTCCCGGCAGTGATACACATTATTAGATATTTCCAACCATTTTGCCCCATGGCACGTCGCGGCACGTTTTTCGGCCTTCATTTCGTATGGGTTAGGGATAGGGTTAGGGTTAGCGTTAGGGTGGGTCAACCATGGCTACGCCAAAAAACACAATAATGTGTCACACCCCTTCCCGGGCACGCGTTCCTTCGTTTTCCCATCTTCTTGACACTGTTATGTACTTCCCAACAGCTGCTCACAGACGTTCAAGTGCAAGTTGCTCTCCCAACCGCAGAACAATATTATCGCAGGAAGAACATAAACGATAAGTTTCACATAAATTTAGACGTCATCGGTCGTCCACTTCTAAAAAATACCAACCGAAACAACACCTCAAACTCCCTTCTCGGCCACCCACCCCTTCCGTCGCTTTGCCATTCCATCTTCTTGACCCCTGCCCTTGCATCGACCACTTTCCCAGCAGCAA
>JAYJMJ010273190.1:15824-31173 GCA_036873875.1 Laminaria ephemera | reverse complement strand
AGTTCCTAGCAGGAGCTACAGTGTCTTAGCCTGTCGTAGTTGGTACGGAGTAGGGCCTATATCACCGCCTTACAAAGCGGCTGTAAATTCCATTGGCCACCTTGAGATGGTATGATGGTATTGTACGGACGCGGGCAACGATAGGCGTACTGTAGCACCTATTCGACATTTATGTTTGTGACACTGACGGGACGCTTGTACGAAATATCGTTGAAATAGCATTTTCGTCTTGTTTTTCGTTGTATACCTCGGCCATGCTGTTCTTTGGCATGTTACACGCTTTCGTTTATTTCTCCCAGTCAGCTTTGGGGTGGGGCATGGAGCTCCTCAAGTAAGGAGCCGTAGAAACGTTAGGTTTACACCTGCCTTACCACACGTCTGCCGATGGACCATGATGCGTTCTGCGATAAGGGCGGAAGCTATTGTTTCTGAACGCCCGCTACGGTGGAGGTGCATTGTTTTTTTTTTTCTGAGGCTCCTCACTTGAGGGGCCTTATACCTCATCCAAAAACTGATTTTTGGAGAAAATTCAAAGCGCTCCTCCCCGATGAGCAATCCCATGGTCTAGGTATACTACGAAACACAATTCCATTAACACTATAAAAACACATTTCCGAAAACAAGAATGGAATTCAGACGACTTTGGGTGATGGAACCCCGTCATTCAGGACATATTTCAGCCGAAAAGGGCTACCTCTATCGTAGCACACGTCTCTGAGACTTCTCACCGGAGGAGCTCTATCGACGTATACGACGATAGAGATAGCAACTTTCTGGTCAAAACGTTGCTAGCTGACGGGACTCCTTTACAGAAAAAAACACCCCATGTCGCTGGGTGTTTTCAATGTTGTTCGTCGTATACCTTGGCCATGGGATTGTCCATCGGCTTGCCCTTTCGGTTTTTAATACACATAGGTTTTGGGTGTAGTATGGACGCATGCTACGGTATCGGTGCACCCTTTTTTTTCCGAAGCTCCTCACTCGAGGAGCTCTGTACCTCTCCCACAAAATAAAAGTATTGTGGGAAAAAATAAATGTGCTACCCGATGAGCAATCCCATGCCCTAGGTATGCAACTAAAATTATTGCAAAAAAAATAGTAAAGTTCCGACGATTTTGGGTTTAGAAACCCCATCAGTCAGAAAGCGTTTCAGCCTTAAAGTGCTACCTCGTATCGCAGCACGCGTCGATGGACTGCCTCAGATGGAGAGCCTTGGAAGATTTGGTTGCTAGTTCCATCGTAGCATGTCTCTTTAGCCCGCCCAAACCCAACATTGAAACAAGATCAGTAAAACCCGATGAACAGTCCTATGGCCTACACTAGGTATTCAACGACCCATATTGCAAAACCGCAGATGAAACTCCAACGATATCTGGTAGTTCGTTCGTTGAGAAACCCCACCAGGCAGAAATAATTTGGCATGAACGTGATGTCTCTATCGTGGCATGCGTTCCTTATCTGACTCAAATGTATGTCCGATAAACCTGCAGGGACGCCGTGGTCAACATCGAAGGACCCGTGACGATGACCGGCAACGAGGCCCGCTACCAAGGTGGCGCCATTTGGAACGCGGGAAAAGTGTCCATACCCCAAGCTGCTGACATTTCAGGGAACACGGCCGTCTTCGTGAGTTACAGCGCGGTGTGATTCACCGTGCCTTGCCTACGAGCTCTTGTGGTGCCTACACTGCTGTAGAGTTGTTTTTGTTGCAGGGAGTACAGTACAGGATACCAAATTAAGCTGGATTGTTGTTGTGTTGCAGCGGGTACACGGTACAGGACACCTCCAATATAAAATAGAAAGGCTATCGCAGGCTGGGCATCTTATTTGGGAGAGCGTGCGTTCTACACTAACTTCATTGAACGGCTCGCGAATATTGTTACATTCTCGTAAATATCGTCTTTCATATTACCCTGTTTCTTACTGGCTGTCTACTGTACAGTAGTATATTGGAGAAGTGACAAAACACGATCGTTTCACCCTCCACGGGCATCTGCAGCAGACGAACCCCTCCAACAAGCACGCGCGATCAAATGACCCCCCCTCTCCCTCTTTAATTGGGTGCAGCTCACCCTTCATGCGACTCGCAGAACACCTCACGGTGCTCGCGCTTTGTACACGCCCTGTCTGCCTCGTCGGTGAAAACCCGACGTGTTCCGTAACGGCATTTTTGGGATACGCGGGCCAATGGCCATACGACTACGGCTATACCCCGGCCATCGCCCCATCTTCTCGCTCCTTCTTGCCCTGTCGGCACCCCTTGGCAGTGCCCTGGAATCAAGAACTTCGAAGACTGGGAACGGAGCTCCCCGGAATACAGTAGACGTTGGAGTGAACCCGACGGTGTAGTCGACTTCTCCGGCGGATCCACTTACTCAGGCGGCTCCATCGATCTTTGCTACCTAGGAGAGGATGTGGGCAACGGTCCGGATTTGAAAGTAACCATTGATTCGGCAGCCGCAGTCTGTGATGCGCTGTTTGTTGATGGGACGACGCTCGGCGGCTACTCCGTCTTGACGTGGGACACAAGGGTGATGTCCGAGATTAACTTTGCGGTTGGCTCGACCGACTTCTTCGACGTGTCTTGCACCAACCACTCGGTGAGAAGCGGAAAATAAATTACTGAAGATATTAGTGCTACAACAGGGGTACTGTACCTCGTTTTGGCTTTTTGGCTAAACCCTGTACCTCTTTTTGGCCAAATCATTTACGACTGACGGGGGACTCTTCAACTAACAAAACTACACTCTAACTCGTTGGAGCACCGTTTGCGGTTTACTCTAAAACTCGGTATGCACATAGGCTATGGAACTAGTCTGTTCATCCCAAGGATTATTCATAGGGTGGAGCGTTTGTTTTCCTCAAAGTGCGTTTTTGGCTGAGGTTTAGAGCTCCTCAAGTGAGGAGCCCCAAAAACAATTTGGTGTTCCCTTGCCGTAGCGTGCTTCTGCATCACATGCGCTCACGCTCGTCAGTTGCGTCTACCGTGACCCCGCTAAATAATGCAAACGGAAATGGGTTACAATAGACCCTTGTAAAGTGTACACAGTCTGCCATAGCCCCGTAGAGCATTCGATATATTTTTCATTGCACCCGTGATGAAGGCATGACAAGACGTTGTATCATATACGCAATGAGACGAAATGAGCAGCTCGAATTGTCTGACACCGCTATGTTTGTTTTTTACTTTTTTTTACTTTGTCGAATAATCGCTGTGGCGGGGTTAGGCCCTTGTAAAATGCACGCAGGCCATCATAGCCCGTATAGAGCATTCGATAGATTGCGCGGAGCAACAGCCGTAACGAGGGCATGACCTGACGTTGTACGTAACGAGACGAAATGAGAACTCAAGTTGTCTACAACTTTTTTTGTGTTTTATTTTTCTTTTTTTTTTCAAGCTGTCTGACATTGATATATCAATTTTTGGTGTTACCCTGTCAGATTATCTTTGTGACAGGGGGTGGCGAAGTGAAAGTCACGTCTACGGCCGACACGTTTGCCTTCACCAACATCCGCTTCGAGCTTGGCGGTTACTCCAACCTCTACTTCGACGTGCCAGAGCTGACCATGAGGGGCATTGAAAACTCGGTGAGTGAGACGCGTGGTGCCGAAATACACAGAAGTGATACCGTTACACAGTCGTGGTCCCTTAGTAGTGCGGTGCCTTGCCAGACGATGGTACCCGCACTAAAGTGGAACCCCGCACTATCCCAGGATGGTGCAGAACAGTAGTACTCTGTAGGACGAGGAAGGTTGTGACAAGCGATTATCACCGCACTAAGCTGGGGCACCGCACTAAAGAGCACCGTTCTATCGCGGGACCATGACTGTACTCTATTGCTGTGCCACAATGCTTGACGAAACGTCAGCGCGCCCCCCCCCGGTGGCGGTATTTTAGAGATCAGATGCTGCCAGCTCTGGCACAGTATCAGAGGTTTCCCGCAACAAGAGCGCAAGTCATGCAGTTGGGAGGTTCACTCTTAACGAGAAAGTTGAATCTTCTTAAGCGTGACGTCCAGCACATTTACGGAATTGGCATGTTTTCGCGTGAAGCAGACCGAGGGACGGAGACGTAGCCTGTAACAGCGTCCGCATGCAGGACTCTCTTTCGCAGCATCCCTTATGGTGCGAGAAGAGGTACCCGCGTATTCACCGCAAGGGATAGGTTGGGGTGCTCTTGCAGTCCTGTTGAGGTGCTACCACGCTACCACGCTACTGCGCTGCTACGCTACTACGTACGGTACTGTTAATGCCTTCACTTGCTACGGCAGGGATAGCAATATTCTTTTGAGAAGATCCTCGGGTACGATAGAGGCAGCACTTTTCATTTTATTGTTTTTTTTCCTGAATGACGAGGCCCCCTAACCCAAATTCGACGGGATGTCACTTTTGCTTTTGCAATACAATGGGTTTGTATACCTAGGCCATGGGTCTGTTTAATCGGTTTCAACGTTTGCTTTGCTCGAAAACTAGTCTGTGGGTGAAGTACAGAGCTCTTCAAGTGAGGAGCATCATAAATAAACTGGTGCACCTCTATCGTACACCCACTAGGTATCGTACAAGTAGTTTGTTTATACATACGCGGGTGGGGTTCTAAAAGGAAAAGGGATCTATCTCTATACCTCACCCAAAACAACTGACTTTGAGAAAAATGAAAATCCAACCGGACAAACCATTCCGCGGTCTAGGTTTAGAGTCGAATGCCATTGTGAAACACGACGATGTTGGGTAGTTCTTCAGTTAAGGACCCCCGTCTCTCGCATTTTTGTTTAGCCAAAACGTGCTAAACTTGTCGTACCTTGCGTCATTTGCCCATTTGTTGCTATTTTACGCGGGGTTTGGTCGTGTTTCACCAAGGTGTCCTAGACAATTTGTTTTTTTTGCATTCGTCGCGCGCGCTGTTTCGATGATCTGTCGTCCGGTACAGCCTATCGGAGGCTCCGTGCATGTCGATAAAGGTAGCTTGATGGAGTTCTGGTGGGACGTCAAGTTCCTCGGCAACACGGTACTCTACCTGACCGACATCGCTTGGGTGAGTTTCGCCGAAATGGTAATTGTCAGGGATGCTCGTTACGGCAAAACCAATTAACTTGCTTACGAGTATCTACGGATTTTCAGCGATTTGAGTTACGAAAACATAATTGCGGCAAACCCGGGGATGCAGCCGTGAACTCCCCGGGGGGGGAGGGGGAGATGGATCGAATCCATCGGTGGGGTTTCCACTCATTTTTCGTCATAAACAAATGCACATTGTGTTAAAATCCCCGCGTTGTGGTTTGGGGCAATAACCGACAGCAGAACAGGTACAGCTGTTTCATACGTTTAGGTACGGCAACTGTTTTCAGTTACGTACGGTTGGCGTTGTTGTTGGGGAGGTGGGGGGGGGGGTTACCCGTGACAGATTTAACGTACATCCCTGGCAATTGTTAAAGAGCTTTCCGGGGGTATGGGTTGGCCCGGTTTGCGTTCTGTTATCATGTATTCTACGCTTCGGTTTTAGTTCGTGTACAAGAACCTCACGCTTACGAAGACAACCCACATAGTTTTCGAAAATGAATGTGTCCTGGACTTTCAACGTGCAGCTGTTTTGTCGTCTACTGGTAGTGCATCGAGAAGTAAACCGACTTTTTCGTACTTGTAAGGACCGCGCAGCGACCATGCTAGAGAGTTGTACGAATGAGGGGCATCTCGCGCCTCCGGTCTATTTGGAGCACTTCTATGGAGCTACAATAAAAACGTACCATGGATTGTGTGTAGTTGTTCTTTTGTGATCATTTATTTGATTTGACATCCGACAAAGTGCAGCGTGAGTTTCAATCATAAAAGTTGAGAACGAAACAGAAAATGGAAAACAACAGCAGCAATACCCCACTAATATGTCGCGGACTGTTGACTGTACTGAATTAATTTTGCTGAGAGGGGGACGCGATAGTTGGTGTTTATTCCTGGTCAGTCTAGCTGCCGAACTCGATATACAAGCTCGCGTCTTCGTTGGACCAACTTAAAACCTACACTCACTTACGACAAATGCTCGAAGTAGAAGAGGTGCACGGATTTATTTCTGAGGCTCCTCATTTAAGAAGCTCCATACCTCACTCGCAAAACAATTTTGGACAAAAACGAAAACGCCTCCAGAATCAACCATCGCATTACCTAGGTATACACAATAAGCATATTGCAAAACAAGAATGACATTCCGACGAGATTGGCTTAAGGATCCACTTCACTCACAAAATAGGTTCGCCAAAAAGTGCTGACCCACGCGTCTTCCGAATCCCACGCCGCACGCAGAACGAGTACGGTGGCGCTGCTGTTTTCAACGCTGGATATATCATGTTCCGTGGACAAGCGTACTTCAGGTCCAATGGACAGTACGAGCAGGACGGGATGTATTCGTCGAATTCTCCCGGTGGCGCCATCCTTAACGTCGGCGACATACTGGTACAGTAGAGAACCCTCGATAGCGCCGGTTGAGTAGTGTAGATTGCTCTATATAGTCCTTGTCAAATCGCTGGCGTAGATGGGAACAACAAGCAGTGGCACTGTGCGCAAAATCGTGCCGGTTGCTGCTTTTGTGCTGGTTTTTCCGGCCGGCACATACCGGCACTATAGGGAGACCACTCGTCTGTACGTCGTTTTTCTCCAACATTAACAGTTTCCAAATCCCCCGCACGCTTTTGTTAATACGCAGGTTTATGCTGAAGGGTGGTGTAGCGGGGTTGTTGGCGTACACCCCTGCCACGCCGCAGGCTTGGCGGCTGCACGTGCACTCGAAACCCACACACCATACGATACATACAATTCCAACACGCGCAGCTGAGTGTGGCGTAGTGTTGTTCACGTCGCCCACTACAGTCGTGCTGACCGCGGACGGTACTCTCGACTCTCTGATTGGTTAACGTCGTCCCTCGCGGTCACTTATTATTTGTTTTGTAATCTAGTTCGCGAAGAAAACGAAGTTCTGGTACAACTTCAACCTTGGCGGTGGCAATGGCGGCGGTATCGCCAACAGCGGTCAAATCTGGTTCATCAAAAGGACTGTGTGGCGCAAGTGAGCATCAACCTTGGTGCATATGCTGTTGATGTGGGCTGGTATTTCGCGTGAAGTAAGTCGCAATTGTTTAGATTGTCTGTAATTCAGGATGTGCTGCTGTCGCCCGACAAACTCGTGCATGCTCGATATGGACACCACAGTGTTGGTTGCCAGGACACCTCACAACTCTCGAGCACAACGGCGTGATGACCTCATGACTACATCACGCGGGCTATGATAGATATTGCAGTTTTTGGTAAAAACGTTTCCGACTGACGGGGATCTTTAACTGATAAACCACCTGATATCGTTGGGTGTTTTCAATTTCATTTGTTGTGTGTACCTTGCCCATGGGGTTGTCCATCCGGTTACACTTTCGGTTTTGAGTACGTTTAGAGTTTAGATGAGGTATGGACCTCCTCAAATGGGACGCGTCAGAATAATTGATTCCTACCTCGATCGTAGCGTGCCTCTTACACGCAACGCCATCCCGTGCCGTCACAACCTTTCGTTTGTCGAAGGCACAAGACATCGACCATGCTTGATGTCGCTGTCCTCCGACTCCTATGAAGAGTCCACCTGGTCGCCGTTGCCACAATGATACCTCCACCTGCTATGATCGTTCACATCCTCCATATACTGCAGTAGCCACAAATCCAGCTTAGAGCATACACTAAAAAAAGACGTGATGGTCTCGCCGATTTTGCAACAACTGAGGCACGTGGGACGCCAGATACCTTACAACCCTTGTGGAGTTACTTGTGGCCGGGGTGCCATGGATCGCGTGTAGGACCCGATCAAGGTGGAGGGTGCCATGAGACAAGACAAGTGCAGTTGACCAGGTATTGATTATTTGAAGCAGAGAAGTAGAGTGGGGGAGGGCATCGTCCTCTCCCTTATCCCAGGACATAAAAAGGCATCGAGGGGATTTATTCTCGTAGACGCAACCTTTCGGGATACCACAAAACCCACCGCAATCTCCGTAGAGCATTTGCAGTTACACAAATCACGTGTGTCAGACTCTACTTCGAGTACGGGTAATCTCGGCAGCCGCCCTACTCGTATGTACGGTCATGAGAACGTAAAATTTAAAAGCCCCCCTACCGTGAAGACCCGAAAATCAATACAAAATTGGACAACAGTCAAGTCCGATAAACAAACAATTTTGTCCCCTTCCAAACATTTCAACTCAACAACCAAATCAAAACCCAATTCCCAAAACCTGGAACCATCATATCTCAATTCCAAAGCAAATGAATAACCGAAAACCAGGATCAATGATCGAAACCTAAAACTGTGCTGGCGTCCACTCCGAACGTTTCCCCGATAACCAACATAATGTCGTCGAACCTAGGACGTATGTGCGGGAATCAGACGATAATCGGCGTGTGAAACAGCATTAACCCAAGGATTTTAATACCAGTGCTACGTGGCATACCAAAACAATCCATAAAGCCCAAAAAATCCAAAGCCGAACTCCAGAACACTAAAACACCACAAGAAAACAAAATTCCAAAACGATACACCCCCCAATGTGTGTCATTCTCAGCCAAAAAATCCAAAACCTAACACCAAAATACCAAACTATCAAAACCATGCACCCACAATGTGTATCATTCTCAACCAAAATACAGAACCGAAAATCCTAAAAACCAAAAATACCAAAATACCAAAATACCACACAATATACCCTCAATGTGTATCATTTTAACCGAAAAACCAAAATGCCAAAATACCAAAACTACCAAACCAATATACCCCCAATGTGTATCGTTCTCGACCAAAGAATCCAAAACCGAATAACCAAAAATCCAAAATACCAAAACATCACAAATTCATCGCAAGGTTACGATGAAACTCAAAAGAGTACCACGGTATTGCTTGGGTCAAGAAATCTGCATGTTGCAAAGGAGACGGCACGTGGATGATCGATATCTCTTTCCTCCCTACCAGCTCTCTGAGGAAGTGGTGCCGAACGTCGATGTGCTTTGAGTCCGAGTTGGTGATAGGGTTCTGCGCAAGCTGCACCGCGCCCTGATTGTCCTCGAACACCGGTATGCATGGCATGTCGACACTAGGCAACATGAAAAGCCAAACCTGCCTAGTTCTTAAAGCACCACGTATTCTGGCCCCGTCGAAGAATGTGTGACGCAGTTCTGTGTCCTAGAAAGTCGAGACACACAAGCACCTCCACACATCACGACCCCTTCCGAAACTGGCCTCCTGTCAGCTGCCTTACTTGCGTAGCTTCGCGTCAGCAAACACCTGCAAGCTCAAGCCTCCCGTTGTACCTCTCTGAAAAGTAATCTCGAAGGAATTAGTCCTTCTCACATACCCATAAATATCCAGAGCTGCCCTCCAGTGCACAAACTTAGGAGCGGGCAGTACGTAGCCACTGCTCTCACTGCGTTGGAGATGTCTGGCCGAGTGTAGGTTGACAGCCACGTCAGTGAACCGACCAACTCGCGTAATGGCCAGCCCCCCTGCGTTTCACTCTTGTCGAACTTTGGAAGTCACGTGTCCACAGAGAGCGGAGCACTCTTACCATACTCTATCCCGTTATCATCCGCCAATTGTTCAACGAATGTCTGTTGGGAAATGTTCAACAAACTATTCTTCCAATCCTTCTCATAAAACACCCCGAATACCAACGTTACTCTCCCAGGTTCTTGACTGGAACCATTTGGATTAAGTCCCTGCGAAACTGGTCATACCTGGCCTTCTTCCCTACTGCAAAAATGTAATTCACATGCACTGCTATAGTCATCACAACACTCCCCTCCCCTATCAAGCGGAACACGCATGCCTCAATCAAGCACTGCACTATTCCCAAAATCAACAAAGGCCTAGTAAGGTGAGCATGCCATTGCCTCGATGTCTGCTTCAAGCCGTACAAGCTTATGTTCAACCTAACCATATTCCCCGACAACCGTGGGGGAAACCCATGTGCACGTTTTTCTTCCAGGTCAGACCGCACGAAAGCCTGCTCAACATCAAAATGACACAGGTCAAGATCTAGCGCGCACGCCATCGCTGTCCACAACCGAACGCTCGAAACTGCATCGGTGGGCACAAAAATTCAGTGAAATCAACTTCAACTCTGTGCTCATCCCCCCGCGCTACAATTCTCGCCGTAGTCTTTGTGGGCCAGCCGTACTCATCAGCCTTCCAATCAAAAACTCACGTTTCATTGATAAAGTTGCCCACTGATTGCTACACCGGCTGAACCGTCCCTGCATCCAACAATGCGTAAAATTCCAACCCCGCCGAGTCCTTCCAAAGATGAGCGTGCTCCGTTCGCATGGCCTCCTTGTGGCTCCCTTGAATTTCAGATCGCTCGCGTAACAATGCCGCAAATCCGGAGGCTTGTAGGGCGGCCGCTGATCGTTCCTCGTGGCATCAATACCCTCGCGAGGTGCGAGGACCGCCACCAAAGCACACAGAACCCCCCTGGGCCCCCCAGTAGATGATATCCCTTCGCGGTCTCCAACAGAAGGTAGCGACTGCTCGCGGCCCTCAACAGGCGGCGGCACCATGCGGCACCTGGCGTTGACGGCTCCAGGCGTAGTCAGCATCGACACCAGCTCCGTCGTTCCTATCATCGACAAGAGTCCGACGTCGTGGTGAACATGGTCGTTGTTCACGGGAGACGGTGGTACCAGCTCCTCCAGTGTAGCTGCGGTCCCGACCGTCGACGTGGCGTGAAACCGGATCGTTGTCGACCGGGTACGACCTGACACCCGCTGCGGCTCCGTGTGCGGCCGCGACAGAGCGGCATCAAAAAGAAAAGATGGTGGCTGGAGCGGCAGTTGCCACGGCGACGGTGACTGGATCTGTCAGTGGCAGCGGCGATTGGATCGGCAGTGGTGGCTGCGACTGAATCAGTGGTGGCGACGGCGACTGGGTCAGCGGTGGCGGCGGCGGCGGCGTCGACGGTGACTGGAACGGTGATGGCGGCGTCACGTTGTTTATCGTGAACCCCGGTGATGTTGCCGGCGCGACGGCGTACACTGGACCTCCCACGACCGCCGGCGCCGGCAGTACGGGCGTACGGGGAACCTCCCACACGATGTCGCTGGTGTGGCAGACGCTGCCCGCCGATGCCTTGACTTTCTTGGCGGCGGACGAGGAGTGGTTGTGGCCGTTGTTCAGATAGTAATACGGCACCGATTGAACGTCAGATTTGGTGCCGCGTTACTACCGGAACAAATGGCCATGCCCACCCCTCGTCCGCCGCCAAGGTGCTCAAGGGCTCGACGGGCAGCGTCTGCTACACCAGCGACATCGTGTAGATGGTTCACCGTACGCCCGTACTGTCCGCGCCGGCCGTCGTGGGGGTCCAGTGTAGGCCGCCGCTTCGGCAACATCACTGGGGTTCACGATAAGCTACGTGCCGCCGCCACAGCTTCAGCAGTCGCTCGCCAGGAGGCCAATGGGTACGGTGCACATTGACTTAGCGGGCCTCTACGAGATGTCTATGGGCGGGTCTGTTTTTCTAATCATGTTCGTCGACAGCGCCTGGAGGTGGATGCGCCGGTACGTGATTAAGAATAAGCTGAAACCACCATGGTCGTGCAGACATTCATCGCTGACATGAACGACAGGGGGCGGCCGCACTGCTTCCGCACGGACAACGGCGAAGAGTTCACCAGCCGGAGCTCCGTCGAGTACTGCGACCCCGTTGGGATTCGCCGCGAGTGCACAGCCCCGGGTAAACAACAACAAAACTCGGTTTGGAAAGGGCGGGGAAAATTTGGCGGGTACTAGGAATAGTCGTAGCCGCCTGGGGGGGTGAGGGTACGAAGGCAAACCTCTCCCCCTCCTCCCGACCGTTTGCGCCCGACCACCCCCGTACCTTCCATTGCCTCCCCAGCCGCCGGGCCACCCTGCCGCCAGCAACCCATTGCCGTGGAGCTGTGCCCCAACCACCACCATCACGACCGCTGGGCTGCTGCTGCTGCTGGTCATGCTGTCGTTGCCGCTGGTACTGCTGCGGTGGCTGCTGGTACTGCTGCTGTTTCTGTTGTGGCGCTCCGCTCGAACCACGACCACCGCGACCGCTGAGCTGCTGCTGCTGCTGCTGCTGATGTTGTTGCTGCTGCTGCTGCTGACCGCCCCGGTTGTCATTTCTCCGGTTCCTGCCTCGTCCGCCACGTGCGTCTCTCCCACCTTATTGAGCACCCCCGCTGCCCCGACCCGCGTCGGTAGCAAGAAGGGCGTCCCCCGTCCTGCTCCCCAACTCCTGCTCCCCCCACATCTCCATCTCGCCATACGTGCTGAGTACCACAACCTCGAGTATCTGACAATCTAACTCTTTGTTAGCGATCAAAATTCTCTTTTGCACTCCAAAGGCAGAGGACAGATTCCGAGCAAAGTGTTTGCTACCATTGATGTCCACAAATACCACTCCATGAAAGCTACGCTGGCTCCGGAGTACACTACCTCTTGCAAAGTAATCGCTGTGGGTTTCACGTCCATCACACTAAACCATGCCAGGATTGGATAAGCCTGGCTTTCTGCTGAGCGTGGTGCATAGAATTTCTTAAACATCAACCACCCCTCACTGGGCTACCAGCTTGTAATATTTGATTCAGTATGGGGGAGTACTGGATCTGGGCTATCAGTATGTTCCATGCTACCGATGCCTTGCCGACCATTGCCGTTCCAAACGCTTCTGCATGCCACTACGCTGGACTCTCGCTGGCCTACGTTAATGGGTACAGTCGTGCCTATTGCCTTCAGACAACCCGCCTCTGCGAAGAGGGCGTTAATCTGGCTCTGAAATATCAGAATCCTCTGCTGCGGCTCCTAACCCGTTTTGAACACACCATAAAAACTCGCAGGCATAATACTGCCAACACGAAGCGCGCCTGCCTGTAACTCTGTCGTCGCTTGTTGCTACTGCTGCTGCTGGATGCCCTGGAAATATTTCGTCATAATCAGCACGATTTGGTCGAAGGATGGGATGTCGCTGCTCCTAGACTCTTGGTCCTGGGCTCGCGTTACCTCCCCTTCTGTCTCCTCTCGTGTATTGGCTGCGGTTGCTACCTGCTGGGCATGCCTTGCTGCTTGCTGCTCGAGCTGTCGGCCAACGTAAATTTGTATGGGGGCTTGCTTCTGCTCTTTCGAGAGAGTAGCAAACGTGGTGGGGTCCATGACGACACCCTGCGCCCGAGCTCCCGTGACTCGTCACGCTAGCGTTATGGAATAACTATTTGGCTTGGGTGCCATGGATCACGTGTAGGGGCCCGATCAAGGTGGAGGGTGCCATGAGGCAAGACAGATGCAGTTGACCAGGTATTGATTATTAGAAGCAGATACGCAGAGTGAGGGAGGGCATCGTCCTCTCCCGAGTGAAGGAGGGCATCGTCCGCTCCCTCATCCCATGACCCAAAAAGGCATGGAGGGAGTTTATTCTCGTGTACCTTTTCGGGATAGCATAAACCCCACCGCAATCTCCGTAGAACATTTGCAGTTACACAAATCACGTGTTTTAGACTCTACGAGTACGAGTAATGTCGACAAACCCAGCCGATCCCCATCCGATCTTTTCAGGTCTCGGTTTGGGTCTGATTCGTTTTCGTCGCTTCTAGCCACAGTAGCTCGGGCCGCCCTCCTCATATAGTGTGAAAGCATTTGGCGTAAGCGCTCTGCGGGCTTTGATAGACTGTACATAGCGGATTGCCCAAAGGGTCACAACCGCTTACTGTATGTGTGCCATACGGCCTCGACGCGTTTGGCTCTGGCGCACCACGTGAGACGAGACGACTCGCTAGTGACCCAGACTATGGCATTTATTTCCGCGGCCCGGGGCCACTCACGTGAACATCTATCTCGTTTGTCGATAAACTCCGCCATTAAACTGTTTGTTACGTTGCGCCAGCAACACCATTTATGAGGTTCGCATTTGAGTGAGATACAGGGCCGCTCGAGCTAGTGCCTCATATCCTGTATTGGAAACCGGGGTACCCCCCCCTATCATAGCTGTTCCTGTGTAACACTGACATCCTGTCCAAGATGACCTGGTTGGATGCGCCTGCAAATAATCCGCAGTAACAACGTGGAGTGGAAAAACGCGGAAGAAGGGTCGTCAATATATGGCGGCCATGGGGCGGCACTGTACAACTTTGGACCTGTCGCGACGACCGAGTTCTCCAGGAATGCTTTGTTCAGAGACAACGTCGGCGGATTCGTGAGTGACACGTGCTACGAGACTAACGCTACTGTAAAGCGGGTCATTTTTGAAGGGCTCCGTTAGAAGAGGTCCAGAGACACTCGGTGCCTACCCTTTTCTTTCTTTGGCAGAATTTCACTTGGGTGTTTTTTGGTTTCGCGATAGGCACCACCGTGAAACCGTTCGATAAACTGCGCAAGTAAAAAAACGAAATGAAGTATGTTTTTAGTGAGAATAGTACCACCCGCAACGCGTGGTCTAAACTCGGCAGTGAAAGTGGGGTTACCTCCCCTTACCGTAGCTTAGGTCGCGACAGAGGTAGCACTTTGTGGCAAATCTATATCTGGCTAACGGTGTTATCGCAAATCAGAAACTACCCAACATCGTTGGAACAGGATTTTCGTGTTACGATATTATTGGGTGTGTTTCAGTAGTGTTGGGTGTGTTGCGATGTCTATTGGGTGTGTACCTAGGTACCTAGACCATGGGGTTGCACTTTCCGTTCCTCTCAAAAATCAAACCAGTTTTTGAATGAGGCATAAAGCTCCTCAAAGGAGAACCCTGAGCAAAATTGGGTGTTACCTCTGCAGTAGCATTCGTCGAGCATTTTCTTCTTACTGACTGTCTGTCGGCCTGTCGTGTCGAGTTGGTCGCTTCTGGGTCGTGTTTTCCGAAGTGGATGTCGTGTGTCAACATGCGTCGGGCTGGGTGTCCGCAAAACTAAACAACGCCTCGCACGATCGATGGATTTTCGTATGTACGCATGCCCCTCGTTGAAGGTTCGGTGTTGTGCTTTCTCTCCGAAATTATTGTTCGTTCCCCTTACCAACCATTTTGATATTGTGCTCACTCTCTGAGGTTGTCCTTAGGCTTCCCTACCAGCGAGCATTTTCCCCAGAAACTAAGAACGTACCGCATATCTACGCTTCGGTTTCGGGTGCCTACTGCTCAGCGAGGTGGCGCGGTGGCCGCCAACGGAGAAGGCGGTGACTCATCGGCTGAGGTCACAAACAAGATTACCTTCGAGCAAGAGACAACCTTCAAAGATAACAGCTTCGACGTACGTATATTATATAGGACAGCGCCCACTGCCGGGGGACGGGGGGGGGGGGGGGGGGGGATCCCATTGTTTTGTTCCAGTT
>JAYJMJ010273190.1:0-15814 GCA_036873875.1 Laminaria ephemera | reverse complement strand
CCCCCCCCCCCCCCCCCCCCCCCCCCCCCCCCCCCCCCCCCCCCCCCCCCCCCAGACCAGTGTTTTGTTCCAGATTGCTATAGCGCCGTCCAGTCACATGTTTCTGTGGCACGTCAGTCCACGTTATCGTATACTCACGTTTACGGTTCCTGCACAGTACTCTTCTTCGCGCCTCAGCGTGCCGTTTTGCATGGCTGTATATTTGGATGTATTTTGGTGGGATAACTTTTACCCGTCGTTTAGCTCGCTACCGGGATACGACGTGTTGTGGATCCGATGCTGCAGTAGAGTTGGTAATGCTTTTCTCCTCTGGCACATTTCGGTTATTGCCTTGCATGTTTGTCGCATACTAGGTTCACAATTTCGTCACGTCGAGAGTTGTTGAAATGTTTGTAAAGCTGGTTCGACGTACTTTTGCGGGTTCTTGTCCGTTCGCCGTACAACTAAACGTATTGTCTGAGACATAACGCTCGTCGCCGGACGCGCAAATCCACCCTCGTGTGCTTGAAGGCATTAGGATATATATATAAGTTTCGGAACGGCACCTACACCATATTGTCTGGGGATAAAAATACTGTAAATGGTATATCTATAGATAGCCTTCGGTTGCACCATCACAGCATGTTCTCTGCAGGGCCTACGGTACAGCTGTTTTTTGTCAATGAGACAATGTAGTTACGAGGGCCGTACTGATTTGGTTGTCATGTATCGTTTCCGACCTCCAGGTTGACCGCCCGGACACCGGCGGCGCGGGACTGTGGGTCTACCAAGATGCGACGGTCGAGTTCCAAGACAAGGTCGTCTTCAGGTCGGTCTCGACGCATGCTACGACAGGAGTAGAACCAACACCTCCCGAAGCTATTACGGGGGCATATAGTAATTAGGACCAAATATAGTTAGTAAAAATAGGGGAATATATAGGTTTTTGTGGGTATCGTAGGTCCTGATTACTATGGTCCTCCGTAATGGACGCGTTCTACGATAAAGGTAGCACGTTTTGGCTGAAACGGGTTCTGAACGATAGGGCTCCTTAACCCAAAATCTTCGGAATTTCACTGTTTTGTTTTTCAACAACTTTCGTTGCATACCTAGGCCATGGGATTGTTCATCGGGTAGCAGTTTTAGTTTTCCGCAAATCAGTTTTTTGGGAGAGGTATGTGGAGCTCCTCACATGAGGAGCCTCAGTAAAACGGTGTTGCACCTCTACCGTAGGATGCGCCGCTATTGCGGGGGGCCATAGTAATCAGGACCAAATGTGGTTAGTAAAAACAGGGTAATCTATAGGTTTTTGTGTGTATCGTAGGTCCTGATTACTATGGTCCTCCGTAATAGTCACCTCAGGACCTCTATACCTCGTCCAAAACCTTCAGAAAAATAAAAGGGCAACCCCATGAACTTTGACATAAAATAGTATTGCAACCCGATGAACAATCCAGCGGCCTAGGTTTAATGTCAAATGTTGTCGTAACGCTCAGCGATTGCTGGGTAGTTCCTCGCTTTAGGAGCCACGACCATCGGGATAGGGTTTACCCAAAATGTGCTACCTTTGTTGTAGCACGCGCCTCTAATCCAATAAATCTTCCAACGGGGTTGTCTAGCTAGTGTCCCCCACACCCGTGGTGAAGGTATTCAACATGTACTACAATAAGTTCATGAACCTGCCGCGTGAAAGCCGACACATAACGTTGGCAGGCCCATGGTTAGCTACGGTTGTCGTCATCGTCGAATCCGTTTCTGAGCTACCTGGTATATACTACAGGAATATGTGCATCACGATCTTCTTCTCTGCTGTGCTGTTGGTATTGTTTTTTTTCTGCGTTATTCGTGATTATTTTCAAATCAAACTTTGTGTGTTGCATGTGTACCTCATACGAGGGCATGGCACCGAATTAAACGATATACCCTCGAACGGCGTATGAGTGCACTGTTCACCTGCCACTTTTCGCGGCTCGCCTGTTTCGAGTTGAGATCCATTCTGCAGATAAAACGTATCATAGCTACTTCAGACGCAATTGATATATTTACAGCAACATTAAGCCTTTTTAAAGCACCGTGATGCGTGTCATCAAGCGCCATCTCCGCGAACAAAGTCCAGACGAAGGCTTCAGTACAAGGGGTGTCGATTGTGTCGATTGTGTCTATTGTGTCGATTGTAAACCTCGCGTGAGTGGCTATGTGTTCATTTCTTTGCAATATTATGTCTTTGCGCATTTTGGTTTCACTATACCAGGTATTCACTGCCGCCATGCCAAGGACTTGTTTGGTACGCTGCGCGCCAAAATAACTTGTTCTACCTCCATTTTTGAGCGAGGTACAGAACCACTCGCCCATGTGTCTTATGCTTCGTAGTGAAAACGATAGTATTATTGTGTAACATTCCCGCTCTCGTAGTCTTGGATATTCCAGCCACCCTTCTCAGATACTCACAATCAGCACGCTCTGGGCTTTTGTTTGTGGGAAAATTCTATGAGTAATGGCTAGGGGATTGGGCCGGCCCCTCCGTCCCAATGGCGGAGGGTCCATGTTTTGTATTTTGGAACTAAGAGATCAACGGGCTATCATGTAGTACATGCAATGTACGTAGTTGGCAATAGTCTTACTACGGAAGTATATAGTAAATAGGACCCACGATATACACAAAAATCTATATTCGACCGTTTTTACTGAACATATTTGGTCTTGATTACTATGTTTCCCCATAATAGTGATATGGCGGAATACTGTTTGAATACCGGAAGTAAATGTTTTAAACCGTAATTGGATGGTGGGTGATGATGGGGTCTATCGATTATTATCGACAGCACTGACTAATGCGCGGTACTCCATACCCGGATTACATGCCCATACAAAGGTGTGTGGTTTGTCGCGGTGATGGCTTCCCTATCAGAATGAGCCGCACATCAACACTATTAGTACGTACTCACGAAGGTAAGAACGCCATATCTCTAATCCTAGCAGACATCTCAATACAGCTGCGTGCGCGCGCTATAGCGTTGACATGGAGTTGGTCGGGAGATACAATCGATACTAGACACAAAAAACAACACTTTATTGTCCTCCGACGCAGAGCTGTATAACACATCGTTTCTAGTATTTTTTCCCTCCGGGGAGTCGACCTTGGCTCCAGCACGCGAGCACCACCGGTTAAGCCGCGGCTCGGTACGACACTCTTGAAAACACTTGACGGCAAAGAAAACGTCCCATATATTCGCGGGAGCTCACTACGGGCGATGTCTAGTCTAGGTACAGAACTCTCAGACAGGCGACTACTCGGTAAACTATTTGTTTCCTTGGCACCTGCTGCTGCTGATGTGAAGAGAGATTATCTCTACACGCCTTTCTGGAGAACCAGGTACGAAATAACCTTTGTCAGCGACCATCCAGCTGGACCCCTTCACGGCTCCTCGTAGTCGTCGGCATCGTCCTTGGGGGGCGTGTTGTGCTTGACAGGGCGCTTGCTCGCCTTCGCCACGATCCGCTCTTTGTCATCTCCGAACTTCTGGTAGCACCTATCGATGGCGCGGCCGAGTGGCTTCCATGCAGCCGGAGAAGCTGCAAGAGAGCCTGGCGGTGTGGCCACGGCCTGAAGAGCACCCACCGGAGAAGGAAGCGTCTCCTCGGCTACCTCCGCCCCGACCATCGTGGCCATCTCGGTCTTACTTGGGGGACCGGCCTGCCTTGGTGCGAGGACGACGGTCCCGCCCCCGTTGGGCGATATGGTCGGCTGCCCGTTGTAACTGCGCTACAGTGGCAAGGTTGGGGACAGGAGCAAGTGACAAGGCGCTGGCGAACCCTCGTAAAACAGCAACACTCTTTCATGGTTCCACTATAATGACGTTGGCTTTTAGAAGACCTACGACTGAAATACGCGATGACATTGAGGTATTTTCCGTCGGTACTCGGTGGACCATGAACGCGCCGGACCCAAGTTCGGGTGCATCGGTATATATTTAATACCAGGTTCCCAACAGAACCAGCATTGCCTACTATTATACTGAAAAACCCCCGATGACGTGTTCTCGCTGTCAAGGAGGTCCGATATCTTGTGGATTATCGATGGCGTTGTCCCACTATCGCGGATATCCGATACCTTGTGTACCCTCAAATGATGTTGTCCTACCATCGAGGATATCCGATATCTTGTAGGTGCTCTCATACCCTCACGGGGCTGAGAGCCGATCAAGGATTGTTCGGTGTCTCTTTGTAAGCTAAGGGCGTCGTGTCCCGTATATCAGTATCGTATCCCCTATGCAAACAGAACCAGCATTGCCTACTCATATACTGAAAACCCCCCGATGCCGTGTTCTCACTATCAAGGCGGTCCGATATCTTGGGGATTATCGGTGACGTTGTCCCACCATCGCGGATATCCGATACCTTGTGTACCCTCAAATGATGTTGTCCCACCATCGAGGATATCCGAAATCTTGTAGATGCTCTCACACCCTCACGGGGCTGAGAGCCCGTCAAGGATTGTTCGTTGTCTCTTCGTACCCTAAGGGCGTCGTGTCCCGTATATCAGTATCGTGCCCCCTATGCCAGCGGACCCTTGTCCGGCGGGCGGGTGCTACAGTAAACAACCCCGACCCTCACTTTTTGTTTCCTGGCCTGTTGTCCGTGCCTGACACCAGGCACGCCCAAGCTGAGACTGCAATCACGTGGATATCCCGACGCTTACCCTCTGTGATCGTGGTGATCATAACACCGTTGCAGCGATAGAGTGAACGACATCAAATATCACTACTCAACCATGGCCTACGATGTAGATAATAACAAAACATAAATGATCACTCTTAAAAGCAAACAATGCGAAGACTGCGCAGAATCTGTAGGCAAGTGGTTCTTCGTCAATCTTAGGGCTCGTGGTGTCTTTCTATTACCTTGGTCTCAGACTGTACCCGTTGTTGACTACAAGCGCACCTTATGTATCTGTTTTTGGTCATCGCCATTTTTTTGAGCATGGGAGCTCAATATACATTCAATTAATATATACATTCCTTTAAAATGGGGTACGATCTATATTCCAGAATTTTCAAACAAACGTTCGGTATGCGTGCTTCCGTTTCTATTTCTTCCCTCGCCTGTTGTTGCGTCAGGCGGAACTTGGCTATCAACGGTGCGGCTATCATGAACGGCGGCGGCATTGTCAAATTTGCGTCCGCCGACTTCATCAATATGGTCGACAACGTTGCCACGGAATCGGTGAGGAAATCCTCTATTTTCTCACCGAAATTATTCCCCGCTGCATGGTGGCGACGATGACGCATGCTACGATAGCAGGTATCCGTATATCTGGTATTACGTAGGACCATAGTAATCAGGACCTACGATAAACACAAAAACCTATATATTCTACTGTTTTTACTAACCATATTTGGTCCTCATTACTATGGTCACCCGTAATAGCACGGTTTGGCTAAACCGACAGTGCTCCTCCACCGGAAGACTGCCCAGTATCAGCCATTTTTTTAAACAGGATTCGTTGTATACCTAGGCGACGGGATTGCTCATCGCGTTGCACTTTCGTCTTTGTTGCGGTCAGGTTTTCGGTTCGGTGTGGACTTCTTCAAATGAGGATCCCGAGAAAGACTTGCAGTTGGTGCACCCCTCACTAACGTAGAATTCGTCCGATCACAGGAGTTGCCAACAACCGCGTGGGGGGGCGTTTCACGACCGAAAAACGCAAATGCTAAGTTGTTCAGTGTAGGTGGTATAATATCAGCGAGGATGTATCATAATGACAAGCAAGTCGTGAAGGGTAGGTACGACAAAGGCGATGTACCCGACTAGACGACGGGGTAGAGGCCCAGATGGAGTATGACGAGGGCGAGGGCCTCGTCGACCTTCATGACCAAATTCAAGAAAGCCATGGGGTTCAGAGAGTCAGTATCACGACTGTGTGTGCTGTAAAATATCAGCAAGGAGGTATCACATGACATTCAAGTCCTCCCTACCGTGCATTAGCTATTGGGTCGTATGAACCTACTTTCCGGTGCTATATGTTCCGATCGTGTCAGCGTGGCCGCCTACAGACAACGGCAGCCTTACCCAACCGGTACCGGAAACATTGAATGACTTCCGACGAAGGGAGCGGGTAACTGGTGTTCATACCATTAATACACGCGCGCCACGATGGGGGTACTTTACCTCTTTTGGGATGTTGGCCATAACATCTCTGACTGACGGGGCGGGCCTCTCTGCCGAAGAACAACCCAATATCGTGCCACGATTGGGGCACTGTACCTCTTTTTGGCTTTTTGGCCAAAACATTTGTGGTTCACTGGGCCTCTCTGCCGAAGAACAAAAACCAATCTCATTGGAATACCATCTGTGTTTCACAAATGTTTCTAGATACGTACCTAGGCCATGGGAGTGTTCATCGGGTTGTACTTTCATGTTTTCCCAAAATTCAGTTTTTGAGTTAGGGATAGCGCTCCTCAAGTGAGGAGCCTCGGAAATAAGAGGTGCACTAGACGCGTGCTACGAGACGAGAGTAGCACCTAAATCGACTGTGTCTCCTCTCTTGAGCAGCTCCGTCTCACCCGAAAACCGACTTTGATGGAAAACGTACGCCTAACCGGCCGAACGATCAATCCCATGGCATAGGTATATTCCGAATAATCTTGCTATAAAACACCCCATAACATTGGGTAGTTCTTCAGTGTTGAAACCCCGTCAGAAATAGTTTAGCGGAAACGCGCTACTCTCCTGCCGTGCCGGCGTTATGCCACTGCTTCCCTGTACACTACGCTGTACACTACACTGCACATGCTAACAACCGTCCTTTTCAATGTGCCTCGTTTGTTACTCGTCCACAGTGCCCCGACATCAAGAACTATGACAAAGGAAGTTTCTACAACAGAGACCTCTTCGGCGACATCGACGACCCGGATGGGGTGTGCGGCTCGTCGAGCGACCTCTGCACTTGGTACGAAGGCGAAGTCACAATTGGCAGCGCTGACCCGATCATTGGCGAGACTTCCGACATCTGCGAGTTTTGAGCTGACGCCAAATAATGCAACTCGGGTCTGGAAAAATGAAGTTCCGGGGAATGAATGAAACGGGGTCAATATGGTTGGTTCAGTGTATTCATCTCACAGCGATTGGGAGAATGCGCGCACATTTAGCGGGAGATCCAGCACCGGATCTGCGCGCAGATGTCGAGCCATAAGGGACGGAGGTGTAGAAGACGCAACAAGTGCCATTGAATCGAAGATACAGCCCGTCCCACGACACAACACAGGCGGGCCGGAGGTTTGGGTCGAGCTCCCTTGGTAGCCACATTTTGCTTGTATTGAGGCAAGAACGAAGGAGCGAAGCGACTGAGGCCGTGCTCTGCCTTGCAAGGCAAAACAGCCTTTTCATAGCGGGGTGCGCGCATTCTTTAACTAGTTTGTACGTCTGTCTGTCTGTCTGTCTGTCTGTCTGTCTGTCGTGTAACGCTGTCTGTCGGCGGCTGAGAAATAGCGAACCTGTACGTGGCCGATTTCAACAAACTCGGGGTCTACATGAACCGACAAGTTTTCACTAACTCGTCGGTCTTGTTTCGTTGCAATCCACCCCGAGTTGGTCGCGGTCGCCGGGACGCTGTGGTTCTGGTGTCCGTGGGGCCGGATTTCGTTTTTTGTGTGTGTGTTGATTTTTTTCTTCTAACGCACACGGCCTACTGCATGAACGAGACTCTCTTGCCTCTTTTGCCCCTCTACTAGTCATTAGGCCAGAACGAGGGACCGAAGCGACCGAGGCCGTTTTTTGCCTTCCAAGGCAAAACAACCTTTTCATAGCAGGGTGCGTCTTCTATTACGTCTGTCTGTCTGTCTGTCAGCTGTATACCGCTGTCTGTCGACGGCTAGATCACTGATTGCGAGGGCTGTATGTGGCCGATTTCCACCAACACGGGGTCTACAAAAGCGGACGGGTTTACGCCTACTCGTCCGTCTTGTTTCGTTTCAATCCATCTCGAGTTAATCGCGGTGGCCAGGATGTTGTGGTTTTGATGCCGGTGTGGCGAGATTTCGTTTTTGGTTGTATTGATATTTTTATTCTAATGCAGGCGGCCTACTAGAAGTACGTGACACTCTTGCCTCACTTACCCCTCTACTTGTATAATAGGCTGCCTGTCTGACTGTCTGTCTGCTGTGTACCGCTGTCTGTCGGCGGCTTACATTTCAGACTGCGAGAGCTGTACGTGGCCGATTCCACAACTTTGGGGCCCACAGGAGCGCACGAGTTGAGGATAAGTCGTGGTGCTTGTTTCGTCGCACGTCGTCTCGAGGTGGCCGTGGTAGCCGGGTCGTTGTGGGTTTGGTGACCGTGTGGCAAACTATCTCCCTGTTGTTTGTGTTCAATAGGATTTTCGAACGCGCACGGCCTACTGCATGTACGAGGCACTCTTGCCTCATTTGCCTCCCTGCCAGTGACCTCTATTTCGTGGAGCTCTACACAAGGAAGAGCAGTGGCTAACCAGGAGTATCGTGTGCATACCATGAACTAATATAGCGTATGCGCTGCAATGCAAAACGGGGCTGCCGGCAGTCAATAAGTGCGGTGGTGCCGCTACCCGGGGGAACGATATCATATTCTACGCTTTCACAATATATCCAGTTGTGAGCGCATATCATAGTACATGGGCTCAAGTTTGCACACTGAGTGGTATGCTGGTCGCCGAATTTCGATGTGCCTCACCGTGAACACGTAATAGATACGATTATAGACAGGGCCTGGTATGTTCTCTGGCATAACACGTACAACGTCAACAACGGTAGTTGCAGCTGAAATCATCTGTGTCCTACCAAGGGCAGCTCCAAAATAGCCCCAAGTTGGAATCGTGATGATTAATACAAGCGGGGTTATATTCCCTAGCGTGACCTCGGGTCTCTAGAAGCTGAATTTGAAGCAAAATTGTTTTGGTGTGCTCGTTACTCGACATGGTCAGCGTGCTTCTTGCTAAATGATCCACAGTGTTGCTGGGATTTCTTCTCGGGCTAAGAATTTCTAGTGTCGTCTGTCCTGTCTTACTGAACAGGTTCTAATGTATGTACTCGTCTGACCTTGTTTTTTTCAAATTTTGCTCCGGGAATCGAATTTCGGAACTACAGTTACGTTTCGGTTCTCATGCACGGTCCACTGCAAGGGGGGCGCGTTTCGCTTACGGCTGCCGTAGAACCGACCGTGGAAAAACCGCATTTCACGGATATGGGACAGATCCGTAGGAGATTCGAGACCACTGTTCCGGGCCGAACCGATCCGTACAGTCATCGTGACCAAACACGACAAGCGTTGTAGCCACCGAATGCGATAAGCGTGGACATGTTTCATGGGGCCCATAAACACCTCCGACCTGTTACCATATTTTTTGCGATCGGCGCTGCCGTCAACAAGCCACACCCACTACACCGTTCGTTGTATACCTAATCCGTTGGATTGTCCATCGGGTAGCATTTTCATTTGCTCCCAACGTCAGGTTTTGGGTGTGACATAGAGCTCCTCGGGCGAGGAGCCCAGGAAACCAGTTGCACCGATGAACGCTACGGTAGTGGGGGGGTGCCCCATTTTCACTACCGAGAGTAGGCCGCTCGCACGATTGGCTTTATATACGTCGCTCAGAGCCAGAGTTGTTGGAGGTGTTTTGTTGGTACAGCGTAACATCCAAGGCAATCCCATGATGGCGGTGCTTACTCTGAACCCGAAACGCTCGAACGCTCAATATCGCAAAGGAATAGGGTAGCCCTAAACGTCAGCCCCGGTGCACGCCACCGTAGAGGTTCACCCTTTTTGCTGAGGCTCCTCACTTGAGGAGCTCTGTACCCCCCTAAAAACGTAAGGTTACGGAAACAAAATAATGCGACCCGATTAGACGAGGCTGTGATCTGGGGATACACAATATCGCAGTATCGTAATTTGTTCCAACGATGTTGGGTAGTCTAACTAGTACCTGGTAGTAATTACTAGTAGTTTAGGAACCCCGTCACTCAGAAAAATTTTGGCCAAATGCCAAAAAGAGGTACAGTACCCCTATCGTAGCAGTTGACAAAGCCAATAAGAGGTACAGTACCCCTTCCGTAGTACAGTAGTGCTCTACTGTAGTGCCTCCATACGGTACGCGGTGGCAGAGGCAGGCAGGGTGGACGCCGTGGGTGTGGTGGGCGTCGTAGGCGCGGAGGTCCGATAAGCGTCCGCGGGAGGAGCCCAGCTATGGTCGATGACAGTGGACGCGTGCTACGAAAGACGAAGCACTTTTTCTCTTAAATGCTTGTATTCTCAATGACAATGACGGGGCTCCTTAACACAATGTCGCCGTAATGCCATTCTTGTTTTGCGAGATTGTTCGCTGTATACTGACAGTAGGTCATGGGATTGTTCGTCGAGTTGCACGTTAAGTTTGTCTCAAGGCTTGTGTTTCGATAGGGACGCGTGCTACGATAGAGGTACCACTTTCTGCCTGAAACGCTTTCTGAATGACGGGGCTCCTTAACCTAAACTCGACGGAACTTTTTATCTTCTTGTCCGATAATTTTCGTTTTATACCTAGGCCGTGGGATTGTTCATCGGGTAGCACTTGTATTTATGAGACGTGCTGCGGTAGAGGTATACCTTGTTTTTTCTTGAGGTGCCTCACTTTTTGAGCTCTATAACCCTCCCAATAAACGGATTAGGGGAAAAATAAAACTGCTACCCGCTGAACACTCCCAAGGGTTAGGTATAGAACGAAAAACATACAAAAAAAAGAGTGAAATCCCTACGATTTTGGGTTAAGGAGCCCCGTCATTCAGAAAACTTTTCAGACAAAAAGTGCAATCTCTATCGTAGCACGCGTCTTATTCGAAATCAGTTTCTGAGTGAAGTCCTCAAGCGAGGAGCCTCAGAAAACCAATGTTCCCTGTCTACCGTAGCATGCAATGCGTGTAAGGTGTACAGCTCCCAGAGTGCGAGGACCCTAAAACCAAAAACAAATTAGGTCCATCACTAGCGTAGCATCTGTCAGTGGGCATCAGTGATCATCAGTGATCATTTTTCCTTACGATCAAAACGTTGCCCATAGGGGTCCACCAAACGGAAGACACACAGAACATCGAACTGGTGATACGATAGACACTGCTGGGCGCAAAAGATACCCGGCAAAACCAAGGCGAGGGTAATAGGGAGCATCTCAAATTTTCACTACCAAGTATAGTCCACTCGCATGAGTAGGGTGTTTGCGATTTCCAAACTCTGTCGGGTTGGAAAAAATGTAAAAACAGTTTTGAAGCCAACGAACTTCATAGTCCGAGGCCAACCAACCCACGAAAAAACAAAATGGTAGAAAAAAAAAACTGACCTAACTTTTCGCTGGTTTTTCGTGGGTCGGGTTGGCCTTGGATTGTGATTTAGACGGTTTCAACGGTATCACTATATGTTTCCTACCCAACTCCTGCCCAACCGAAGTTGGTACATCGGAAACACGCTAGTGGCTGTACCTCCCTCAAACTCATACTTTCCTATTTTGTTAACGAAGCCGAACAAACAATTCCATGCCGGTGGCGCATATCGCGAAAAGAGCAAAGCACAAAAACTTATAATTGGAAAGAAAAACGGTTAACCACTCGCGCTAGCTAGCCTTGAAGCAACCCCCCTACCGTAATTTTTGGGGCAAGGCTGGGTCGTGTGTGCTACGAATCTACCACGCATGAGTTCGCGCCACCTACACCGCCACGCAGGTGAATGCAGTACCGGCCCTGTGATAAGAAGCCGAAATATTGGTTTTAGGCTAGATTTCTTGTTTGAGAAAAGGGTGTGTCCTACACTAGCATCAGTAGAAAAGCTGTCGAGTTTTTATCTCCCAGTAACGTTTAAGCTAAGTTTCTTGTGTGTGGGTTTCTTTCCTAAGAGAGGGTCGGTAGTGTACTAGGCGTACGTCGGTCAACATGCCCGGGAGCCTCCCTCAGTTGGGAACGCCGACCAGGGTGGTGCAAAGGCTCTCGTTCATATGCGAGAAGTTCTCGGCCCCAATCAATCAGCACCAGCATGCACTATTCTTACTGTAGTTCGTGACCATATAACTCAAATTCCCTTGATTCGAAATCGTCCAGAACGGTTTGGGCGACAGACTATATTGCATGGGGGGTGCGCACCTGGGTAACTGCGGGATACCAAGGTTGGCTGGGTGGGAGTTGGGTAGCAAAACACGTAACACTAGTATTGAAACCGTCGAACGTCAGGCCAACCCAACCCACGGAAAAATTGGTTAGACATATATTTGCCTACCGTTTGGTTATTTTCATACACAAGTTGTGCCATGGCGATGTCATGGGAGTCATTACATTTCATGGGAGCCACTAACATTTCATGGGCGTGCATGGACTATGACGAACTTTCATGGGCATCCATAGCAATGACATGGCGATGCCATGGGCCTCCGTGACATTGCCAAGGGGTTTCATGGCACCGGCGGCCGTGGCATGCCATGAAAAACATAGTGGAGTTGCCATGAAAGTGCCATATGGTATTACGGGGTACCATAGTAATCTAGTAATGAGGAGTAATGAGGACCAAATATGGTTAGTATAAACAGTGGAATATATAGATTTTTGTGTGTATCGTAGGTCCTCATTACTATGGTCCTCCGTAATAGTGCCATAGGAGGTCTCATGACACTCCTATGGGAGTGCCTTCGCCGTGCTGTGGTCTTCGTAACCCTAGCGTTAATCCTAAATCTAACCCTTACCCTACAACTATGGCGGTGTGTCCTAGTGGTGGGCTATGCCGCGTGTCGTTGCACGTGCCGTGGCATTGCAATGACATCGCCATGACGCGTGGCATGGCAGCTGCCGTGGCATTGCGATAGCTCTGTCATTGGCCTTCATGGTCATACCATGCCTGTGCCATGGGCTCAAATAGCAGTGATATGGTAGTGTCAAGCCATGCCATGAGCCGTCATGGCAATGCCGTGATGGTGCCATGCCAAGCGGTGGTGCCATGGCAGTACCATGCCAATGCCATGGTACTGGCATAAAGGCCCACGGCAGTGCCATGGAAATAACATGGAATATCTCAAGTAATGTGCATCACTGGCTTCGTGCGATCTTATCCACTCGATCATCACCAGTGGAACTGTACATTTGAGCGACAGGAGAGGAACCTATAAAGAACAAGGGCTCGCACAACAAACTTTCCCCTAAGCATTGGTGTACCGTCATGTTAAACGCAAGCGTGTAGATGTCATAGCAACTTGAATAATAGCTCGTTAATTCGCTACAGTAGCCACAGACCTACTGTTGTAGTGTGATGTCGTTAAATGAGAGCATGAAGTTCGTCGTAATAATCCGATTATCGTTCACCTCTAACTGGGAACATGGGGTTCGTCGTATTAACCAGATTAGCATTTACCTCAACTTGGTGCTCAATAAGACGCGAGCTGCTATCGGGGTACCACGTTTTCACCGTAATATTTCTGCCTGACGAGACTGCTCAACTGAGGAACCTCAGAATGTCGTTTTAATACCATGTGTTTTGCACAGTGCTGTTGGTGGAATACCTATATGCCATGAGACCCATCGGATTGCACCGTCATGTTTTTTTCACGAAGTCAGGATTTAGGTGAGGCATCGAACTCCGGCATGTGATACAATAGAGGTAGTACTTTCTCGCTGAAACGTTTTCACAATGCCGGGGCTCCTTAACTCAAAATCGTCGGAAAATCGTTTTGGTTTCCAAAACAAATTGGTTGAATACCTAGACCATGGGATTGTTCATCGGGTAGCACTTTTAATTTCCCCCAAATCAGTTGTTGGGAGAGGCATAGAGCTCTTCGAGCAAGGACCCTCAGAAAAAAAACGGTGCACCTCGATCGTATCATGCGTCCTCCTCACGTTAGGGCTCTCAGAAACAAATGCCTGCACCCTTCTTGCCGTAGCATGCTTCATAATAGCCAATAAAACTACATTGTCGCTGAACGCACGACGCCTTCCTCCCTCACGGACGCCGGTACTCTTAGTGAAACTAGTTTGGTCGATTCGCATCGAGCTGTGCATTCGAGTACACACGATAGGCGCTATCAGCATGTCAACGTTTGTGCAAGAGAAGTCCCCTCGGAGGGCTCGATTTCACGAAATGGACCGTTGTACTTGCGAGGCTCTGATCGTGATGGATAGTTGATCCGCCAGCTGCCGTTGTGAGATGTTATGCAGGATACCTGGTACCTATTATGTCTACTATATGTAGAGTACAGATCCAGCTCAGAAAATAGGTGCCAAATCATGCAGATCGTACGGCTCTCATCCGGCAACCAGAGAGCTAAAAACCATACAGATCTTCCCTGAAAGATCTAGTTCACCAAATGGGGATCGACGTGTGGAAGTTTGCCACGAACTCACCACGTGTTGGTATCTTTGAAAGATGACAGGGGGCTGCCACTGTTGTTTGTAGCCTTTGCGGCACCGGTATACCGTGTACAGTAGAGGTCCCTCTATAGAGCCGGTCGAGTAATTGCCGGTTGCCCGCTATGGTGTCTGTGAAATCGCTTGGCACGAATGGGAACGAGAAATAGTGTCAGTATGCGGAGTAGTGCTGGCTGTCGCTGAAGTGCCGGTGTTTCCGGCTTCCACATGCCCGCACTATAGACTATAGACGAACCACTATTATAGTACCTGGATCTGTAGCGTTTTATGAATTCTATATTAAAACCTGTCGCCTTCTTTGCTGTCGGAAACAAGGCTGCCGTGAGTGTCGAAGGTGCTACAGTACACACAATCCCTATAGTGGCGTGTGCCAGCCAACAATACCGGCAGTATGCCGGACAACAGCACTATCGGGCATAGTACCGATACTGGCAATGGTGTATAACGGGTTCGACTCGTGCCCGGCAATTTCACCCGCACTATACCGGGAATATGCACTATCCAACCGACACTATGGAGAGACCCCCACACACTGTACTGATATGATGCATCGACAAAGCTGTATTCATCGACGCCGTTGGATCAGCTGTCCTAATAGAAAAGTTTTAAAGTCCCCATTGGGGTGGTGGTGTGGTGGTCCTTTCGTCCAGCTACCCAAGCTACCTGGAATAATAGTGTATTACAGTAAGTAGGGGTCCCCTAATGAGGCGGTATGAGTAAGGCGGTATGCCGATATAAGGGGGTCAAAATCGCTTGGAGCAACTCGGGAATAGCACTGATCACCTGGAATGAATAAGGCGGCTTCCCCCAATATGGCAGTAACATTGTTCTACCACACCACCACCTCACTGGAGGACCCCTAATGTATAGTATACCCGGCATTTGCGATCGCATTCGATTTTGGAATGCAACAACAGCAGCAGAAATTTGAGGAATGGGTATAACCACCAGTACAGTCGGGGCCTCCATATAGTGCCGGCATGTGCGAGCCAACAATCCCAGCAGTACGCCGGACACCGGCACTACTTTTTTTACTGCTACTACCGTGGTATAGAAACAGATAGGATTACGAAATCTGGGGTCGTTATCACTAGCCCGTACAAGACAACTTTTCGTGATGAACAGCCCGCAAAGAGCACACGCCACACGCCACCCACTATACACTATACACTGATAATAAAGAGCTTTCAGAATCTCCTAAGAATCTTCTATTATTGTTGACCCGTTTTGACAGAAGACCCGTATCACCCATCTGTCTTCCGCCTCGCACACAGCAGCAGTAACTACCCATCGTGGCTAAAAGTAGCTAGCGTAAGGCCGCCCGGACTTTGCCAGGTGCCGGGTACCAGGTATGCCAACAAACAGCAGCAGCAGCAACAGCAGCAGTAAGGAGCACAAGCCGGGGCCGCAGCAGCACAGGCGTAGCATGTCGCATGACG
>JAYJMJ010273182.1:0-12599 GCA_036873875.1 Laminaria ephemera | reverse complement strand
AGGTACAGCAGCAGTATTAATAGTAGATGCGAACAATGGTTCGGGTTGTATTACCAAGCGCTGCGGGGGCGGGAGTCACGTTGTTTTGTGTTTAGGTCGCCCGCAGTCAAGCCACCCCCCCCCCCGTTAGAGACGTGTATCATACGGTACCTCGTAGTGTATACATGCTGGCCTATTTGTTTCAACCGGATCAACCTGTAGAGGCGCATGGCTGCTCCGAACAACTACGACTGCTTCTGCTTCTGCTTCCGCTGCTGCTGCTGCTGCTGCTGCTGCTGCTGCTGCTGCTGCTACTCCTGCTGCTACTACTACTGTGCTGCTGCTCCCCTGCTCGCTCGACCGAACGTTTTGATATGACTGTTTTTTCTTGCTGATATAGCCCATAGTTTTATATAGCGTGTACACCGTACAGTACCTCGTAGCGTACTCGTATCTGGTATCATTGTTCAACCGAATCAATCTGTAGAGGCGCATGACTCCTCCGAACACCTGCGCGTACCGGGGCTGCTGCTGCTCTTTTTGTTGCTGTGCTGCTGCTTTGTCTGGTGTTTTCGACTGACCGAACGTTGTGGTGACACTGCTGTATAACACACGAAACGGCCCACATTTTGAACCTTTATTTTCCAAAGAATGCCTCGCGCACGACAATACGCTGCTCGACCGCCCTTCTTCTCTTCCGTGGTTGTTTATGATTTGGCGTGATTGTTGTATCTTCCTGCATTGCGGTGCCCTGCCTCTCCTGTCTAGACTCGCTCCTGGTAATACTGATTGCACACCTAACGAAGAATAGAACCCCTCTCCGCACCCTGCGTAGTGTGGCGGTATGATGGGTGGGTATGATATAGTATAAAACAACACTCTCGTCGATAGCCTATTGAATATGCCTACTGATCTGTCAATATGTTAGGGAATTGCTTATCAATAGTTATTGTCACCTACACATCCATTGTCCTATTGAGTAGGTATGTTGAATATGCCCATTGATCTGTCAATAGGTTGCGGTATAGTACGTCGATACCAATTATCACATACACACCAAATAGCCCATTGAATATGCCTCTTGGTCTGTCAATAGGTTGGGGCATTGCTTATCGAGACCTATTGTCACCTGCAGTAGGAGGGTGAAAATCACGACCGATACAGTACCTGTTTCTATGCTGGCGTACCACACCGTGGACAACAGCCTTTTCGACATGCCTAGACGACAATATCCTATTGAATATGCCTATTATTGGTCTGTCAATAGTTTGGGGCATTGCATATCGAGACCTATTGCCAGCCAGCTACATATCCAATATCCTATTGAACACGTCTACTGAATATGCCTGTTGGTCTGCCATCGAGACCTATTGTCACCTGCAATAGGAGGTTGGAGTGGTCGACCGATACCTACATATTTGACCAATATATCGTGTGTATTCTTCACATTACACTGATCTTTCCACCCTTCTACACCCAGCACAACCAGTGTCCGTGTCGATGCCTCCTGCTAGAGAGAAACTTTGTGGTCACAATCAAAGCGACAGAGATACACATCGCAAACACAGTAGTAAGGTTATTTGGTCGTCCTGCAATGGCAAACGAAATGAACACGAAAGCGGAACATAAGCAAGCCAGCACACCAAACAACTTCCAAGACATAAAGTAAAGCTAAAAATGAAGACAAGAACAAAACAAAAAAATAAAAATGGAAAGAATATGGAAAATGAACGCAGGGGAGGAAGGAAGAGGTACCCAGTAACCAAGACATTGAATGAAACAAAAATCGCGGCAAGACATTAACGAAAAACCTAAGCCAAAACAGCAACCAAACAGCAACAAAGCAGCTAACACCACCCAATAATCCAGCGTGGGGGGCATCACGCTTACTGGGTTCCGAACTCACCTACTGTAGGAGTTGGAGCATTGCCGCATGATATACCACCTGCTTACTGTTTCTGATTATATTGGTGACAATACCGCCATCATCGTCCCATAGCCCAGTACAAATATATCGAACCTAAAAATAAAATCAAAAGTAAGCAAAAACACAGCAGCGCAAAGCGGATAACACCACCCACCCGGCGTCGATGCAGCACCCAAACTGGATTCCGAGTGAAACTATCGTAGGGATAGAAGCATTATTGCCTGGACTGTCCCCTACTTACCTGTATCTATCGACGGCGGTGTCCATACCGCCATCATCGCCTCCATACCCCCCAAGGGTACCCAAAAGGGGAACATAATTTTGCGAAGGAAAAATAAGGGGACGAAGAAAAGGATATACAAAGGGAAACTGGTCTGAAATAGCAGCTACCAACACAACAGCGGTGGAAATATCGCAGTATCGGCCGGCGCCCCCCCCCCTCCCCCCGAGAGGGATGAGACAGACAATTCCAAAACCAAATCAAACCACCACGGACAGGCGACAGGCTCTCAAACAAGGCCAAAACGAATAGGACTCGAGGTAGCCGCCGCAGTTTGAAGTTGCGTAGACAGGTTCTACCTACTGGACGGCCTGGTGCCTTGCTACTACAGTACCCTGTCTGCCGTCTCCTCCCTGCATTCTTCAACCGCGGTTTCCACACCCCCCCCCCCCTTTGGCCTTGGGCGCCAAGGATCCAGGATGCGTGGCGCTCCGAGCTCATTTCTCCCTCCTCCTTTTGCCACCTGGCCATGGACCGTTCGGCTGCTTGGAGGACCCCCCCGTACCACTTGCCCGCCTGTAAACAAATCGTAAACTAATCCCATGTATTTTGGCCCCAAAATCGTGTGTGCAGTTCTAAAGGGTTTGAGATAAATTAATGCAGTATAATCTGTTGTTCTTAGGATAGGTAAAATATATATTATGTGAAATTGCCGATCGATACCTAGCACAATAGTCTATTGTTGCTACAGTAGAAAAAGCGTGAGAAACTCTCGATAGATACAGTAGTGTCGATGATTTTGTCCAATAGGTTCAAATAATATGATACAATAGGCTATTGTTATTACGTTAAGTGTTTGAAATTGCGTTCAGAATGGATTGTCAACTGCAAACTGCCGGAAGGGAAACTATATGTAGAGTAGGAGTGTGAAATGTCGATCGACACATACTTCTTTGACCAATAGATCCAGAAAGCTTGGTACAATAGGCTGTTGCCCTTACAATGGGTGTGTGAAATTATCGATCAACATCTGTTTATTTGACCAGTAGGTTCAGAGAATATGATACAATAATTGGTTGTTGTTCCGAAGGTGGATGTGTGAAATTGTCGATCGAAAGGTCTATCGATCTCTATCGTCCGAAACTATAGAATGGCGAAAGGTCTATCTATATACTTCGTACCTATCGTCCGAATCCATAGCATGGTGAAACATCTGTCGATATCTGTTGTCCAAAACTACAGAATGGTGAAAGGTCGATCGATACCTACTGCCCGAAACAATAGGATTTTAGTCTCTCGAGCCCAATATTGTGTCGCTCGAACTGTACCGTTCTGGACATAAACGTCCATCGATATCTGTCTGTTTCAGTGACAATAGCTTCTGCGATTGAGATGTCCATACACGATTAGCCAGACAGTAGATCAGTGGAGGTGCCGGTCGATGCCCATCGCCAGCGCCGTTAAGCTTCAAAAAGTGTCAATCGATACCTATCACAAGCAGCAATAGACCTCTTATTGGAGTAGAATATATGTCGGTGGCCTACTGACCATAAATCTGTTGTCCAGGGTGTGATTTGCATCGGACACCTATTTCATGATCTAGGTCACGTTGTTGCCGAGTGGGGCACGTGTGGTTAGCATGATCCGGCAACTGTATCCTGAGTTGTATCTCCAAGACAGATATACTGCTCCATACCTGGTATCTAAAATCGGCCGATATATATTTGATCTCGATGATGTAGATCGTGATTTGTCCGACCTGTGAAATAATCGACTGGAAGTTTTCACAATATCTATTTGACACGATTCGCGTAGACGGATTCCTTCGTTGCTGCTACTCGTACTTATCTGTATTTCTCCGTTCTTTGTTTTAACAGGAGCGGGTGCAACGGATGAGGATAATGAAGGCCGTAACCTCGGTATCTACCGCCGTGGTATTACTAGCGGCGACACGGACTTCTGCCGCTAAGTGGGACTCCCTTCATGACGATAACACGTGAGCTGCCGCTGTCTCGAGTTGGCTTGAATAAGGTACCTGTGGTACAGCAGTAGGAACAAACTACACCGATAATAAGCTGCGGTTATAGTCTAGTCTACTGTAAGTACTTTGTACTCAGTGAATTTCGAGTACACAATTTTGACACGACGGACAAATCAGATCACGACAACGTATGCGCATATCTTACATATCGTTGCCACGGATCTGCATCATTTGTACAAGTCTTTGCGTCCACGGGGCTGATCCACAGTATCTGAACGATCTGGACATTTATGTTTCCGTTGTAGTATCTATTACAGTGTAGTAATGATTTACAGGGTGTGATAATGTTGCAATGAGCGTGGCCGGTCGTGTAAGCACACGGGGTTCTGATTTGGTACGATATGTGTGAATTGCACACGTTCACACGTGAAGATATGTAGGATATGGTTGATATACGTATACCAGGCACATACCAGGTACGCCACACTTTCGATTCACACAAAGACGTCAGCTGACGCATTTGAAACAGTTCACACATCGGATGGATCACGATGTAGATCATCTAGATGATATATCTGTCGTCGTGGTATGATCTGTGTAGCACAGATCCAACCGAGGAAACATGTGCTAGATCATTCAGATGTTCCGGCTCTCACTCGGCAACATGATCAATAGGCCATGCAGATGATGTAGACCAGGGATCCGTCTCCCGGAAAGACACAGATCATGAATAGGGATCTGGTCCATGCGATGTGTAAAACGTTTTCTGCCGCGATTATTACGCGATTACTATTATCTGCGTCTACCCGCGAACCCTTTTGGTCCTGGAAAACAACGATTTTGTAATCCGTTTTCAAGGAGTTTGTGCGAAACGTGGACGTCGTTACCAAATAAGTTAAGCGAAATACATCTGCTGGAGTTTATGTGATTGTTGTGGTCTCTCACCTTGCTTCATTGCTTTCAAACGAATGAATGTAGAAGGGACGTAAGCGCGGACTAGGGGTTTGTGTATACAATCTTCAAATAGTGTGAGTTAACTAAATCCCTCCCTCTTTACCGAGACGTTTGACAAGCGAAAACATTTTTCTCCCTCCCTCGGATGGTAAGGATTGCAATATATACTGTCATGGATATGCGCTTAACTTGCGTTTATTCGGTAAGAACTCTAACCCCAGCCCAACCCCAACTGTAACCCTAACCCTTCCTATACGTGCACCCTTCCAAGGGTAAGCAGCAGATGAACATACTCTAGTTCGCATTTCAGGCCTTGTCACGGTACAGTAGCGGTAGCACTTTTGTGACCACTTGTTATGTCGCTTACAAGGCGCTTCTCAACGGAGGAGCTACCCGATATTGTTTGTTTCGATGAGTACCTTTCAATATCATTCGATAGCTCGTACCAGTATTAGATTGTGCATCGTTCTTAGCCTGCAATTTTTCTCACAGTCGGTGGTTGGGGAGGAGGTGTAAAGCCCCAAAAGCGAGGAACTGTTTGTTTGTTACTGCTATCGTATCATGCTGTTATGAAGTGCTGTGCGTATCTATTAATAGCTAAAAATATGAAGATAGGTCCCTAGAACGGTCCTTGTGGGCCTGATGTAGTTCGGTTCGGTTCGGTTCGGTTCCGTTCCGTTCCGTTCCGTTTTGGCGAACCGAACCTTGCGAATATGTAAGATTTTCGGCTGGTCGGGCCCAGACAATTTCTCTAGCACACCAACCACAGCTTCAACAGACCAGCGTGCAACAACAACTGCGGAGCCCCGCAGCTGCGTCTCTCATGGTACATTACCCTGCCCCCAGGTGTCACGTCATAGCAATGTCTGTCGAATACGTCGCTGCAGCTCTTAACCCCCTCGAGACCGGCACTTAATCCTAACCCCAACTCTACATATGCCCTTAACCCATTGACTACTGCAAACATTGCTCCGCAAGAATTCCAACTAGTTTGCAAGGGAAAAGGGGGTTAAACCCTACTTACGACCTGAACCACAACGCCTGAAACCCGGGGAGGGCTCGCAAATGTCGTCGTAGTCGTGATTCTATTATTGGCTATTCTTAGTCGTGATCATCAGGTTCTGCCAACGACGGACGGTTTTGGCGTAGCACTCCTCACACTCACACTACATCTATGGCGGTGGTCGGAGTCGCGGGCTTTGGTCGCTATATGGCTAGTTTTTAACCTCACTTTTACAGTCCAGTTTTCTGGCCAAGCCGTGGTCACAGATGTCTTCCCTTCTCCCCCCCCCCCCGGCACGTGGCCTGACCCCTTTTCAACCGCACCCACGTGCTTGCGGACAAACTACTTGGAAAAAATAGTGTACCACATATTTGGAGTTGCAACAGGGTTAACGATTACCCCGTAGAGGGTTCAGCGTTCTCACTGCTCGGCGATCTCCATCGAATTTTGCTAACTGAAGCACTCACGTTGTGGTCTCGATTGTGGCTTGTGGGCAAGGCATCCGTTACTCCAGATCGTTTTCAAAAATATTTGTTTGTGTTTCGTGTTCCTCTATGTCTCTGATAATGGTTTGTCAAAGCGACAACCTCTAGCCACACAGCTCCAGTTCACCTTCGTAGCAGACAAGGGGAAACTCTCGTACGTTGCATGGACACCAAGGGTCCGTACTGGACCTGGTTCCACCTTCACGGCGATTTTTTGCCGTAGGAAACACAAAACAAGTCACCCTCGGTTTGCCAAAACGATGAATAGGCTCATTCGTATCAACACGTTGAGAAAAAACAGGTCGGCATCGGGGGGCATTCATCCCACTCTAAAACCAAGAAGTACAACTTCGTACCAGGTTCCCAACCCCCATGCATTTAGATACTATTACTTTTCAACCGTTTTTATCAACCAGTTTTATATTTTTTTCAACCATTTTTGCAACCATTTACGAATTAAATAACGATGGTTGACCTTTTCCAACCATTCTTGTACTCAATCAATCATTCCGAATGGGTGAAGAATGGTTGAAATAATGACAAACTTTTCGTAGATTAGCTACGTGCTCACTCAGGATCATTTCAGTAGTCTGGAAAATGGTTGATTTCTCTACGGCTCCTATATCGGCGTCAAGATCCCCTTCGCTCGATCTTTGTTTTCGTTGTTCTACTTGTTGTTGTGAACCTGGAAATTATTTTAAAGTGTCGATAAATTGGTGGCCCTTCGCTCCTTCGCTCAGCATATGATACACTCCCTAGACACCCTCCTTGGACACGTCTTCAGAACTTCACCCACGATTTTTGAGACAATCTACTTAGAAATTTTGTTGTATCATCATGTATTTGTTTTCAGTAGCATAAAGGTTAATCTTGTTGACGACTTCTTCAGCATCTCCCTTCCATCATCAGAACATAATTAACCGAGTGCCGTTCCATCTTAACCATTTTACTACTGCGAAACTGACTCAATACTAACTCCAAGTAGTTTATCTCCCCAAACAGGGTGTCCTTCTAATAATAACGCGGTTAGCCCCCATATGACGATCGTGATAATTGTGCCCATCTTGCACTAGAGTAGTACTGCAACCTTGCCACAATACACAAACTTCCCTCTGAATGTAATGCCTCCTTACTATCCCCACACGCCGTCCCTTGACCTGGCTGAATACCTGCATGTAGTGCCCGAGAACGGTTTGTTGAATATTTCCTTTTTTTCGTGTCATATTTTCCTGGTGTTCGCCGCATAGAATCCTGAAAGCTGAATGCGAAGCGTTCCTGAGTTTTTGCCCTCTCTTAAACATTTTCTAGGAAAAACAAATCCTGATTTTCTTATTTTCGTCGACAGAAAAACAGAGGAAAACCAGAAAAAATACTCTTCGATTAGAATGCCCCTAATAGGTCGTCCTCGAACTGAAAGCAGGTCGGACCGAACAGAGCTCACGTTCACCGATGCCGGTATGGTCAAGATTGCCAACATGTTGGGAGGAACCGCCGCCGCGGCCCTCCCTCCCAACGCTAGCTTGTCTGGTGCCTTCGAACTGGGCGGCATTGACGAGGACAACTGCGAGGCTCCGAACCGCATGTTCCAAGCCTTCAGTGAGCTGCCACACCTGATGATGATGGATGGGACAACAGGGATTGCTCCTAGCCGTATCGACATGAACATCGACATGGCCACTGCCAGCACGCCTCAGGAGGTAGGTGAAGCATTCGTGGGACAACTAGCTGGATCCGGTGGTGATATGGGCTTCCTGCAACAAGTTCGCTTTTTATGGGATCGGGGGCGAGACTTGGATAAGGGCCACCCCCTTAAGAACTGCCCCAACGTTTTTGGGGTCAAACTACTTGTATTTGGTGTAGGATGTTGTTTGCCGTAGTCAAAGGATCACACGGGGAGGGGGGTCGATTTTCATGACTACCGCTATGTACGTCTAGTACGTAACGAAACGGCGGACTGACGTAGTGGATGTTAAAGAAATCGCGTCGCTGTTGCTGATAATTGTTAATAGGCCCAACATTTGGATTGAAGTCGGTTTCGGCTATGCTAAGGTAGAGGGTGGGTATTTCAACCCTTCATGAATGAAAATCCATGCGTTTTTCAAATTTGGCAACAAAACTACCTGGAATTTTTTAGTGTGGGACATCTTTTGAATGGCAGTTAATGGGTCAAGGCCTAAATGGTTCTGAGTGACGGGGCTCCTCAACCGCGGAACAAAAACAATGTCCTTGGAATGGAATGCCTTGTTTTTTTTACGAAAATAAAGGTGTTATTAGACCTGGCGCATTGGACCGTTCCTCGGGTTAAGCGTACTTTTCCCCTCAAATTCGGTTTTTGGATTTTTTGGATGGGGTGCATAGAGCTCCTGAAGTGAGAAGTCTCAGAAAAATGTATAGGTGCACTTTTAACGCAGTAGCATGAATCTCGCTAACAATCCCGGTCTAGGCGTCACCGGAGTATTGTGCGGTCGCCGTCCACCAAGCTCAACACGCCAACTTACAACCAAGGCTATACGGTAGGAGGACAATTTGTTAGGGCCATAAGTTCAGCGTACCAGGGCCAATTACGCGAGTGGCTACAGTGTTTTCACTCATGCTCCGATGGCGGCGCATTTACTTTTCCCAAGCTCCTCACTTGACGAAGATCTGTACCAGGTACCTAGTATCTCTAAATCTGACTCTGAGAAACATCATAATAACAATCCTTTGGCCTAGGTATGTAACGAATAATGCCGATAAACGCAAGTCGGATTCGAACGACATGGAGTAGTTACTTACAGTAGTTAAGGAGCCCCGCCTGTTAGAAATGTTTCGGTTAAACGGTGTCGTGGCACGCCTCATACTTTAGTGGCTAGCTACCTTCGTTTTGTCGCATGCATCTACGCTATATTCGCGGTGGGTAAAAACAATACTAATGTTACGAATATTAATAGTTGTCTAAACCCAGTCATGAAAATGGGGTCACTCCTCTATCGCAGCCGATTTCTTACAACACGAATATAGTCGTTGAAGTTGAAGTTGAATACACCGCGTCTATTTCCGACCTTAGACGTGTGCTACAATGGAGGTAGCACTTTCGGCTGAAACATTTTCAGAAGGATGGGGCTCCAGGACCCAAAATCGTCGGAATTCGTCGGAATTTCGTTCTTTTTACGGCACCAATATTCGTTGTATCCCTAGGCCATGGGCTTGTTCATCGGGTAGCACTTTCAGTTTTTCCCCAAATCAATTTTTGGGAGATGGCACATGCTACGATAGAGGTGCACTATTTTGTTTCTCGGGCTCCTCACTTGAGGAGCTCTAAACCTCACCCAAAAAACTGATTTTGAGAAGAATGAAAGGGCAACCCGATGGACAAACCTGTGGCCTAGGTACACCAACAGTTCATATTGCAAAAAGAGAATGACATTCCGACGATTTTGGGTTAAGGACCGCCCCGTCATTCAGAAACAAAAATGCCGAAAAGCGCTACCTCTATTTTAACTCGCGTCTAACACAGTGTACACGAAAGGCTGAACGACAGGGTTGTGGGTAGGCTTAACAACAGGTCACTGACTAGGTGTTACAGTTACAGTTACTCGCGCGCGGTATTTTTTTCAGAGTTCTGCGTCTCTTTTTCTGGCTCGGCGCATTTTGTGGTTCGACGTGTATGGTCATAAATAAAGGGTATCTCACACACTTGGCTTTTGCCCCGCCACGCAATTTCTAACTGTATAGCCGTGAAACCCAGCGAGCACACAGCCCAATTGATTGTACGTGCTTTGGCAGTAGTGTTTGCTCGCGGGCGGCACCGTCCCGACAAGCCACAAAGAGTCCACTGGAACCCCCCCTCCCCCCTCTTTGCTCTTTGCTCTGTTTTCACGAAGCATACACCTGCTTTACACCTGGTACCTGGTATTCATACAGCGGAACTAAACGGAAACCACTGCCGCCGCGAAACGAAACCAATGTTTAGGGACGGAGCGTGAAAATTCCTGGAAACGAGCGTTTTTGTTTTACTGCAGTATTGCTATTGTGAGGCAGCGCATCTCGCTACCCCCCCCCCCCCCACCCCCCAGACACCCCACCTTGCTGTTTGCTTTTTTTTCACGAACCAAACACCTGCTTCTCGCCTGATACCCGATAAAATGGAACGTGACCAACCCACTGCCGCCGCTATCCGAATATTTTAGGGACGGAGTGTGCTCGTTGTGGCAGCTACAAACCGGCCGGAGGTGCTGGATCCCGCGCTGACTCGACCGGGGCGGTTCGACCGACACGTGACCGTCGGCCTGCCCAACACTCCCGGGAGACGTGGAATTTTGGAGGTACCTTCCTCTGCTGTCATGAGTGTTCAATGTACAGTAGTGGTCCCTCTATTGTGCCGGGGGAGTGGTGCCGATTGCCCGCTATAGTGCCTGTGAAATCGCTTGGCACATATGGGAACAACCAGTAGTGGCAGTATGCGTTGCCCGCTACAGTGCCTGTGAAAGCGTTTGGCACATATGGGAACAGCCAGTAGTCGCAGTATGCGGAGTAGTGCCGGTTGCCGCTATAGCCCCGGAAAAAACACGGCTGGCACATACCGGCGCTGTTGAGGAACTACTACGGTATAGGTTCTTTTGAAGGTCGTTTGCTGCTGGCGGCCTACCGATAGGTGGCAGTCAATCGCATTTTCTTTTCCCCTGGGCTGATTAATCACGCACACGGTTGATGACAATCACAAATATCCACCAGCGCGAGTTCCTAGCGAGAGCTACAGTATCTTAATGCTTCTAGAGTGCGGCGTAGTCGGGGTCTCGCCACTTGCTATTTCTGCTGCCACTAGTGTAAGGATGGCTAATGTAAGGATGGTTTTGTGGGAAGATACGCGATTGTCGCAGACGGCTCAGCCTATTATCGAGCAGCAACTAGAGAGCGGCGCCGGAGAATGTTCCGCGGAAGATTCTGCGGTATCGCGCCGCAACTATTAATAGACGCACTTAACTTATTTTCAGAATTGAGCTGATCGTCTAACCGTGAGGGCATATTTATTGAAGCTTGTTGAGTGAGATTCTCGAGACAGAAGCAACGCCAGCCGTCTACTGTATCAACTGTATCGCTTGGGGCGGAAACCACAGCTATCCGTCCACTGTATCAACTGCATCAACTGCTGTGTTATGATTATTTATTGCCTGTTCTTTCTTCGTGGTGGCATTGCCGTTACTCCACCTGTCTCCCATGTTTTTCTACCCGCTGGGAATCTTCACCCCTTTAGAACTTTAGAACTGCACCCACGTTTTTGGGGGCTAGTCACAGTGTGGCGTAATTGTGCAGTTTTTAAAGAGTCAACCATCGTGACCCCCTTTCTTTCATGCATACCGGTATGCCGGTCGGTGCTTACGCCCCGCACGCGCTGAAGGTACATTGCAAGAAGGTGAGGATGCGAGATGGACTGTTCGTCGGGTTGGACGAGATCGCGCGATCAACTTCGGGCTTCTCGGGCGCGGAGCTGGCCAACGTGGTGAACGAAGCGGCGATGCTCGCGGCAAGGTAAGATGCATCGCATGTTGAGCAAGCAGAAGAACGACAGGACTGGGGCCCAGTACACACGCGGGCGCTGAACCATATAGACGCATGCTGCGTATAGGGGTAGCACCTACCAGGTACCTGGTGCCAGGTATACTTTATGAGGCTCCTCACTTGAGGAGCTCCGTACCCCACCCAAACGCTGACTTTTAGAAAAATAAAACGAAACGCGGGCACTAAACCCTATAGACGCATCCTGCGTACTGGTGTAGGGGTAGCACTTACCAGGGTACCAGGTACCTGGTGCCAGGTATACTTTGTGAGGCTCCCCACTTGAGGAGCTCCCTACCCCACCCAAACGTTGACTTTGAGAAAAAAACGAAAGTGCTATCCGTTATCCGATGAACAAGCCCATGGCCTAGGTATTGTAACGGATACTGCCGTAAACCGCAAGTGAGATTACAACGATTTTTATTTTTATTTTTTTTATTTTTTATCTCACTTTTACTTTCCAGCTTCTGGACAAGCCGTGGTCACAGGTGTCGTCCCTTCTCCCCCCCGGTACG